>BQNB010184836.1:0-12273 GCA_026074375.1 Tanacetum coccineum
TGCCAATGGAAACTGATGAAAGAGTAAAGAGACAAGGTGTTCAGCTGGAGCAAGAATTTTCAAAGAAACAAAAGACCATTAAAGAGGTTTTAGTCTTAGAAGAAAGTATTACAGAGCCAATGATTTCTAAGGAAGAAGAAATTGAGAAGTATGTAAAGAAGAGAGATAAAATCAGGAAGCAAAAGGCAAGGAAAGGAATACATATTGACAAGACTACACAGGATGAAAGTAAAGAAGAAAGAGAAGCATTCATGAAGGATAAAGCCACAAGTGCTTCATCAGAATCTGAGATTGGAATAGATGCTATTACAACTACTACAAAACCTCCTAGTATTGTTGATTGGAAGATCATTCCTCAATTTGGTCTAAAGGCTGTTTATTAGATTATAAGGAGATATGGTTCTGATAAAATATATATAAGTTTTAGAGTTATACTTAAAGACGTTTCAAGAGATGATCTTACAGAATTGTACAGATTGGTGATAAAGAAGTATGAAGTAAATAGGCCTGAATAGATATATGATAGAGTACTTTGGGGTGATCTCAAGACCATGTTTGATCCACCCCTTAGTGATGATGCAATCTGGAGTTTTCCACTTCAACAGAAGATGATTAATTGGAGGTATTATCCTTCTTGTGCAGTACATTACCTAACATTGGATGATACTACTATATATATGTTAGCAGATAGAAAATATCCCTTGTCAAAAGATGCTTGCCAAGTAATGCTAAAGTTGAAGCTTCTAGATGGAACAACGGATGAAGTTTGCTATCAACTTTTAAAGATGATTGAGAAGCAAGCTGGATTAAGATGATAATTGGATTCTCAGTAGCTAAGTATTTAGCCCCAACTTTGACTAAAAAGCTTTTTGCAAATATGAAAAGGGGATATGCAGGGGATTATGTACCATTGCTGCCTGCAATGTTGGCAGGTGCCACTGAGGATCAAGGTGAAGGCTCAGCAATCCCAGCTGAACCCCAACACACACCTACTGATCCAGTCTCATCCACGTCTTAACCAATAATTCCATCTACCAATGAACCACTTCCACAACCATCACCACCTAGGCAACTTGACAGACAGGATACTGAGATTCCTCAGTCTCAGGGTCCTACTTTCACCCATGTAGCAAATGAGGCAACCACCATAGGTGTGAGGGTTGGTACTGAGGGAGCTACCACTACAACCTCTGGCTTAGATGCAGGGTTGGACAGTGGTAACATACATGAGTCTCCACTCAGGTCCTATGAAGTACCTCTTCATGAAGGTCACACTTCAGGAAGTGCTGAGAACACCTTGAAACTAAAGGAATTGATGGTCCTTGTACCTAAGCTGGTCACCAAGATTGCTAATTTAGAGAAAGAGTTGCACCAGACAAAGACTACCTATGGGAAAGCAGTTCTCACTCTAGTTGAAAGGGTGAAGTCTCTGGAAGTAGCCTTGAAAAGAAAGATAAAGAAAGTGGTTGTGTATGACTCAAAGGATGAAGTAACAGAGAATCAGGGGAGGAAAATTCAAGATATTGATGATGATCCTCTAGTTTCTTTGGTCAGAGAGTCTATGAAGGAAAAAGATACAAATTTTGTGACTCCTACAAAAATTAGTGCTTCAGGGGAGGTACAAGAATAAGATATTAGTCCTACAACCTTGGAAGCAGCTAAAACCTTATCACAGGTCATTTCTCAGAAAGCAAAGTCAACTGATAAGGGTATAAGATATAAGAGGAAAACAAGGTCAAAGTCAATTGAAAAAGATATTAGTACTGATTTGGATGTTGATATTGAAGTTAATCCTGGCAGTGAAGATTTTAATACTGGCAATGAGGATTTTAATACTGGTAGCTTAGGAGTTAGTACTGGTAGTGGACCAGTTAGTACTCCTAGTGTAGTTCAAACCATAAATGTCACAATTCCTTCTCCAATTAAAAGTCAAAGAGAAGGAAAAGCTCCAATGACTACAGAAGAAATTCAAGCTACCAAAAGAACAAAAGCACAAATTCAACAAGAAGAAGCTGGTCTTGCAGAAGCCATGAGATTGCAAGCATTACAGGAGGAAGAGGCTGCAAGACAAGTTCATTTGGATGCTTTGCTAGCTAAAAGGATTTCAGAGGAGGAAGAATTATCAGAACAACAAAAGAAAAGAAAAGCTGAAGTTCAAGAAGCTGCTCAGTATTATACAGAAGAGGATTGGGATACCATCAGAGCAAAACTTGAAGCAAATGCAGAACTGACCAAGAGTCTACAAGGAGAAAGTATGACTAGTGAAGATTTTGCAAAAAGGATGGTGGAAATGATAAATCAGAAAAAGAAGTTTTATGCTGAACAAAAGGCTAAGGCAAGAAGGAGCAAGCCAATGACACAGGCACAGCAAAGAGATTATATGAGTACCTTCATCAAGAATCAAAGCTCATGGAAATTGACTCAATTGAAGAAACTTACTTTTGATGAGCTCAAGACTGAATTTGAAAAGCTGGTGAAGAGTATTGAAAACTTTATGCCAATGGAAACTGATGAAAGAGTAAAGAGACAAGGTGTTCAGCTGGAGCAAGAATTTTCAAAGAAACAAAAGACCATTGAAGAGGTTTCAGTCTTAGAAGAAAGTATTACAGAGCCAGTGATTGTTAAAGAAGAAGAAATTAAGAAGTCTATAAAGAAGAGAGGTAAAATTAGGAAGCAAAAGGAAAGAAAAGGAATACATATTGACAAGACTGCACAGGATGAAAGTAAAGAAGAAAGGGAAGCATTCATGAAGGATAAAGTCACAAGTGCTTCATCAGAATCTGAGATTGGAATAGATGCTATTCCAACTGCTACAAAACCTCCTAGTATTGTTGATTGGAAGATCATTCCTCAATCTGGTCTAAAGGTTGTTTATCAGATTATAAGAAGAGATGGTTCTGATAAAATATATATGAGTTTTGGAGCCATACTTAAAGACTTTTCAAGAGATGATCTTACAGAATTGTACAGATTGGTGATAAAGAAGTATGGAGTAAATAGGCCTGAAGAGATATATGACAGAGTACTTTGGGGTGATCTCAAGACCATGTTTGATCCACCCCTTAGTGATGATGCAATCTGGAGTTTTCCACTTCAACAGAAGATGATTAATTGGAGGTATTATCCTTTTTGTGCAGTACACTGCCTAACATTAGATGATACTACTATATATATGTTAGCAGATAGAAAATATCCCTTGTCAAAAGATGCTTGCCAAGTAATGCTAAAGATGAAGCTTCTAGATGGAACAACGGATGAAGTTTGCTATCAACTTTTGAAGATGATTGAGAAGCAAGCTGGATTAAGATGATAATTAGATTCTCAGTAGCTAAGGTATGGGTTGGGTATTTGGAAGCTGTAATGGAGTTGAGAAGGATTGTTTAAGTGTTGGTTTAGCAACCACACAACAAATAGTCATCAGTTTACCATGTCTAACAGACATCAAGAACTGGCTAGTCCAAAGCAAACGGCTTTAGTAAAGACTTCTCAAATCCGTTAATGGTTGACAGTTTACCAAAAACTGTATGGTAATCAATGCACCATAGTGTTGCACTAAAGCATTGGCTACTCTAGAGCAAACGGCTACTGGTAAAGAGATCTCAAATCTGTTGACAGCTGATAGTTTGCTAAAAACTATAAGGTTATCAATGCACCTTGTTATTGCAATGAAGCATGACCTCGTCCATCGCACACGCTAATGATAAGCATATAAAATTGTTGATGGCTGGTAGTTTTGCCAAAACTACTAAAAGCAATTAGTTGGATGTTGCGTGGTGGAGGATTGTGATGCAGAGAGGATGAAATGTCGTTAAAGATTAAAATCCAAATTATGATTTGTCTTCAAATCAACAATAAACAAATCATCATTAAAGAGAAGCTAATGATTTAAGAGAAGTATTTGGATACAGTCCTCAAAAGCTTAAGCTAAAGAAAACTGAAGAAACTTGAAGTTAATAAGTGAAGTTTAAGTTTAAGGGAGGATTGTTAAGAAATATGTATACAAGACTTAATTCTGTTTGTTATATAGTTAGTTCTGCCAGTACACTTGTTAGTACTGGTAGAAGAGTTAGCATAGTTAGTACTGGTAGTTCATTATTGTTGCTTTGGATTTATCTAAAGTAGCAAACCATTTGCAAGCTAAAGGTTCAAGATCTATTCAGTAATGGATTCAACAGGGTCGGGTTACTTAGGGCAAAAATCTTATTCGGGTTAACCAGACTAACCCGAGTTCTAAATAGGGTCGAGTATCGGGTTGAAATATTTTGGCTAACTCGGGTTCGGGTCAACCCGATTGACCCGAATACAGATTTTTTTATTTTTTTAATATAAAATTTTAGATTTTCTATTAAAAAGATTTAAAAAATATATTTGTTTTCATTTTACTCAAACAAGATTTGGCTACCCGCGCTTCGCTGCGGCGCGTTTTGTATAGAACGTTTTTTTATTATAAAGGTTTAAGAATCATAGAATGTATTATTCACACTTTAAATAAAACTGGCATCTTAGAAATCCGGATTTATGTTTAAGGGGGGGGGGGGGGAGGGATTTAAGTTTTAAATGTTTTGAACTAAAAATAAAATTTTAAAAGTGAATTAGAAAAATGAGTTAACTTTGAGAGGGACTTTATTAAAAATGAAATATTACTAAAATGTTTTGGACTAAAAGTAAAAAGTGGCTTAACTTTGAGGAGGGTTTTGTTAAAAATAGAAATAAAATGCTTTGGACTAAAAGTAAAAAGTAATTTAACTTTGAAAGGAGCTTTAATAAAAATGAAATATTATCAAAGTGTTTTTTAATTAAAATGAAAAGTGACTTAACTTTGAGAGAGTTTTTGTTAAAAATGAAAAGTGATTATTATAATAAATAAATGATTATTATAATAAAAAATTTATAATATTTTTTTGTCAACTTGGTCAACAAATGTATAATAAAGGTAATTCGGGTTGACCCGAATCCGAGTTGACCCGACCCGAATTGACCTAAACCCAAGTTTAAATAGGGTCGGGTTCGAGTATGGTTTTTTTGAGTCTTGACCCGACCCAAGTGATCCGAACCCGACTGACCCGACCCGACCCGACCCGATTCACACCCCTTAGTAACATAATAAGAGAGTGGGTGCAGTCTAGTAATGGAAAATATGATTTTTCTAGTTGTACTTGAAAAGCTATTAAAAAGGTTTACCCGCTTAGAATTAATTTCAGTTTGACTATTCGAAAATGACATGCATTAAGTGTATAAATTTCTATTTATACAAAATTATTTTTTCTTTGAAAATAGTTCATTTTTCTTCAAAAACAGTCCATTCTAAAACAGTCCACCGCATAACTCTAAACAATTGACAACAAAAACGTAACCTAAAAAACCAGGGCGGAGCCAGAAATTTTTTTAGAGGGAGGGGGGACAAAACATGAAACCATAAAAAAAAATTAATAGCAATATTCTATATATATTAATACTGATAAAGGGCGCATTAGAGTAAAGTTACAAAAACAATGCCCACATTATCAATCACTACGTTGACATCAACAAAAAAACTGATAAAAGCGCATTAGAGTATAGATACAAAAAACAATGCCCACATTATCAATCACTACGTTGACATCAACCAAAAAACCAACTTTACGACTTATTTGGACTTATTTGGTAGCTGATAACGACGTTTTGTCATCTTTTGAAATCGTTGCATAATAGTTGGCGGTGGAATAGGTGATTCATATAGGGGTCATCATGAAAAAGTGAAAGAGTTGGTGAAGCTTTTGGAACTAAACCAAATGAGTTATTTGAAGAGTTGAAATAAGTTTTTCCCGGTGAAGCTGGGACATAGTCCGGGGAAGCCGGGATATAGTCCAGAAAGTTAGAGGAAAAAGCATCCTCAATATCGAAAGTAGGGTGGTTGGGAGAATACATCACTCTGTTAAAAAGTTCCCAGCGGTAAATACATAAAAGTTTTATGTTTATATAAATAGTATAATAGTTATGTATATTACTAGTCAGGAGATTAAAGTGGCACGGAGAGGACTTTCTTGGATGGAAAAAGAAGTAGTTATAGTTAAGGTTTCAACATTGTTCTTCGATAACCGTGGCTCTTTGATACCAATCTATAAACCCCCATTTGGCCAATTTAGCGCGAAACGCTAATCTGGGGTATTATTTCATAGTACAACAGTCATAATCATAGAGAAAACGACTCGTTAAAGAGGTTTTTGTAAAAATGTATTTATCATTCATTTATTATCAGAGTTTTTACAGAAGAGGGATCCAAAATCTAGAAATAAAGTATTGAATGATAACAGTTAGCCATCTCCAAGTACGTGCCACTCGTTGCAATAAGAATGCTTCGTTACCTGAGCTAAAATGCTAAAAGTCAACACAAAGTTGAGTGAAATTCATTAGGTTTATGTTAAACAGTTTTAATACAAGTTCAATAGTGGGTTACATTATTATACACCCATAAGTGTAATAATTGCAATGAGTACAATTATTATAGAAAACAGTATTATTGCCCTAAGCTCATGACACCGAGACCTTGAGATAATCAATAATCACAAGAAGTTTCCTCAACGGGTGCCTTTGCCAAACACCCGCATAGTGATTCAAATGAAGTGTGTTTGGTTACCAAAGTTCTAGGTTACACAAAGGGGGAGTTCTTGTCCCAAATAGATCTATTCCACCAACATTACGTGCTTACTCGGAAAAGTAATTAAACGGTTCATGATAGTGGTGGTCTTAATGGCAAAGTAGGACTTATGCATTAATTATCAGATAGTGTACAGTTATAAAAACACTCGTATTCATGGTGTATAGCATGTATCCCCTCGCGGGTTTAGAAAAATATTAGAAGATTTTAAATGGCGAGGCTACGAACTCACTTAATAGGGAATTGATTGATGGAAAAGTATATAGTGAAAGTAAACAGGCCTCGTCACGCAACCTGGGGTAATATGTCAAGTCTTAGTGTGATGGTTTATGTTTCAAAACTTTATAAACTTTAACGTATTATTAATTTATGAAAATATTGTATCACTAGTTCGGGTATCATATTCCAGAGGCCATGTAAGTATCGTTTGAGGAGTCATGGCACTATTAAATCGTAAACCAACAAACTCGTCCAAACAAATACCAACTGGACCCTCTCACATGAAATTCCTAGAGTAAACGTGATACGATAGATTTTAAGTTTCTGCAAAGCTAGTCGATGAGAAATTATGTTAAATATATAACGTTATGGTTTTATAATGCGGTTCGATCGGATGATTATAACGATGATGTGTCGGGTTTTAATGAAATCGAGTTTTTGTTTTATAGTATTAATATATATTTTTATAATTTATATAAAAATATTAAATTTTTTATTTTTAAGTTTGTAAAAATGGCAATATATACCCTTGATTTATAAACTTTTACAAATTTAGTCCTTTGTATATAAAGTATATATAATTTAAACCTTAACTTTGTAAACTTGGCAAGATAGGTAACATTTCTCAATTTCAGTCATTTACGAACCTATTATTTGTTCCGATTTATTTTTGGTCCGATACGCCTTTACTTTTAATTTAACTTTTGAGTAAATGCGTAGCACTAGAAATAACCTAATTAATGTAAAAGGTCATTAATTAATTAAGGTTGTATCAACAACCTGTAATAAATAAATTTTAAGAAGATAATTTGTTAGCCTCAAAAGATTGAGTCGAACAATGGAAGTTTGTTTCATTATAATAGGTCTCTGTCACTTAATTAATTATTACGTTGGTAATAGGCTTTAAAAGGGTAAAGGGTGTAAAATGTAAGCTAATTATTGTAGTGTATTGGGGTAAAGCCATAAGTCAATCCCGAGCCGGCCCAAGTAAAAGGCCCCACACACCCCATGTTGTTGTTGTAGGGTATTATATACCATTTTTCCTACTTATATGTGAAATGGTGTGATTCTCATTTGTTATTTTTCACTTGAAAGAATTCAACCATTCTATTTTTCTCTCTTTATTTTCTCTCTCTAACTTCTCTCTAAAATTCTTCCATTTTATCTCATCTTATTTTCTTGTTTCAATAATGAAGTGAAGGTGATTTTGGGTTCCGGGACATATGGTATCATTCGCCCAGGGTTTGGGTTTGTTTTCTTTGATTTCGTTGTGGGTATTTCGGTTTGGTTTCGTCGTGGGTTTAGTGCTGTAGTTACTTGGTTTCAAAAAGCGTCTAATTTGTGGTCTTTGGTTGCTGTCAAACGCTAAGGACGGAAAGAAGCAATGTATCGAGCAACGTACTTGTTTGGGACGAACAAGTCTTGGTGTCTCACCAGATACGAGCAAATTCTCTTTTTAGAATTCCGACGAGTTTACTACTTCAAGGACATACGACCCCCCAGATCGAAGATGTTTACTACTTCAAGGTGACCGAACGAGTTTACTCCTTAGGACTTGTCGGACGGTTATTTCTATTTGACCGAACGAGTGTATTTCTGTTTGGACCGAACGAGTGATTTTCTTTGAGGATTTCGATCGAGTAATATTTCCTTTGAGACCGATGAGTGATTTTCCTTTGAGGATGTTTTTAACATATAACCGATCGAGTGAATTTTCTTGAGGAAACGATCAGTGTGTTCTTTGAGGACCGATCGAGTGATTTACTTTGAGGAATCGATCGAGTTTTACTTCAGGGATTACGAACGAGTGGTGTATGTTTGGAATCAACTAGGTGTCTTTGTTGAAGAAACTAAAATAGAAAACTAGAGGATCTCCGAACTAGGCTTTCTTTAGAAATCGAACATGACAACCCGAACCAGAACGAAACAAGCATGACGAACTAGGTGATTTGATAAGGACCGATTTGTCATTTATTGTTTTAGGTTTTCTTCTGATTTGTAAAAATATCGCGAGAAAGATACGATTCTTTTCTCTGTTTATATCCAAGATTTGTTAAAATCCCGTGAACATCAATTATACTCACACAACAGCAATCACTTTACTGCTTAAGATCCTACAATCCTTTTCACTTCACAATTCACGGTAAATGGAAATGAAGATACTTTATCTTTGTGTTTTGTATTCAGTGATGACAAGACAGCAAAATATTGCTGAAAAACACGCAAAGATCTTGAAAGGTGGTTCCTAAACGGTCTTAGTGCACTTAAATCACATTTCCAGGATTATAGAAACCAGGCATCACTAAAGTGAATTTTGAACGTGATTTAGTCATATTTTTGTTGAAGATGTAACACATTCACATGAACGTTGCTCTCTAGAAAATGGATACACCATGGAACAAAAATTACCAAAAGAAAATATTTTCTTGAGATCACTGCCAGAATGCCTTTAGAGTGCTCAAGACACAATTTGAGAAAATTTTCAGCTCCGTGCTAATAAAGCCTTCAAGTTTAGATGGTATGTATGCAAGAAAGGACTTCCGCGCATATACTAGCATGGAACCTCAACTCTTCAAAGAAATAATACTCAAAAACTTTCTTTCATTGAGATTATATGTCAAAACAATCATTCATGCACAAACGATTCCGAAAAGGTTTTGGATGACAAAAGTTGCAGATTCAGACTGCAAGTTCAAGAAGTTAAAGCATTGGATGCTATTTCATAAGAACAAAGCAAAAGAGTTGCATGGTATCCTTTTCAAAACTTCATTCTCACCTCAAGCTTCATTCAAACGAAACTTAAAAAGGAACTCGTATCGAGTCTGGATTCAAACGTGCATTTGCACACTCTTTGGTCAAGATGTGAAACTTTTTATAGGCACAATGTTCCTAAACATGGATCAATTAGTAAAAAGCAACTGACAAAGAAAATTCAAGAGATTGGATCACAACTTCTTTTAAAGTACTCGAGAACACAGTTTTAGATGTTCATAAGTCAGGATTTATTTGGATGATGAAATATGTTGACATGACAGCACACAAAATTTCTACAATTACACTCGATGGAAACTTCTAGGAATTCCGTGACACACTGAATCCAGCACATGGAATCTGTTAAGAAGTGATTGATGAAAGAGCCAGATAAACGAGGTCATGACAGCTGGGTGAATGAAAGACAGATTCAGACAACAGAGGAAAGGTTGATACGGAAAAGAGCGTGGATGTAGTTTGGTTAACAAGGAAAGCTTGGGACAGAATCTAAAAAGAGGATACAAGCAGCAGAACAGGGAATGATGATGCAGATATCGGGACCCATATTGATGAAGAGACCAATGGTTGAAGTACAAAACACAACTCGCTTGAAATCAATATTCTTTGCTTTATCTGGACAACAGCATTGAGCAACCTATTCAATTATGAAGGAAAGGTTGACCAGAATGTGAACAATGGTTCATGAACATGTCCTTTGCTACTAAATCAATGGATAACCAACGACAATGAACTCTCAAATCCTCTCTTGAATCTGAAATATTCGTCTCAAAAGGACCGTTCCCAATTCAAAAAAGATTTTGTAAGAATGGGAAAGAACATTGTGTTAATCTTCGAACTTAATTCAAAATTCAAGCTTTTAAAAGAAGGGCAACATAGTCAATTTTTGAAGTACATGTTATGAAGCCAAGGTTAGTTAACATGACTAGATGTAATTGAAACAATAAACATCGAATTGGACCATAAAAGTGGTAGTTACTTGAGGACAAATGAGACTTTGAAAAGGCATTACAAAGAAGTTTGATTCTTTCAAGACAATATGAGCTAAGAACATAGAACACACAACTTATTTGGATTGCAAATATTGATAAATTCAAAGCTCAAGCTTCAGGTAAAAGGGTTTGCAATTGCAGCATTATAAAAAAAGAGGTAAGGTATTAACAGGAATAGTGTTGAATACTAAGTTTGCAAAATCGTCATCTATAGGGAAACCAGCTTTACATACCACGTAGAAAACAATCAGTTGTTAGACAACCGATGGTTTAAGTACTGTACGACTCGTCTTTCAAAGCAACGGTTTGCCTCCCAAGTTGATGTGAATAACGATTTGTCAAAACCAGTCACTACACATTATTTGCCTAAGGAAAAGAGAATTGCTGTTGGCAAAACCTCATCAAATGATTGGGCACCTGGTCATCTAGGTATAGCTTAAATGACATGGTCATAATCACTACTAGAGGGAAGCTAAGGAACAAGACACAAGGAAAGCTGTAGGAATTCAGAACCTTGTGTGATGCCTTATGCTAGATCTAAAGCACAGCAAAATAAGTAGCAAACAATGGTAGCAAACCAAAACCTAGGATCAATAACCAAAAGTCTAGGAATTGGCCTGCATCTAAGAGTAGTTGCGTCACGACAAAGACTGTGCCCATAGCAGAACACTCTAGGAATTCTAGAAGTTTTTCTGACTCCAAACATTTTGTTTGCTCAACATGTCAGAAATGTGTCTTTAATGCCAATCATGATTCTTGTGTAACAAAATTCCTGAATGAAGTCAACTCACGTGCTAAGGTTCCATCCAATAAGACAACAAAAAGATACATACCCGTAGAGCAAACAAGTTTTGCAAAGAAACCAGAAAGACAGATCCCAAAAAGACATAGGTCTTCAATCAAAAAGACTTCCGTTGTGCATGAGAAAACAATGACTCATAGATCTTGTCTTAGGTGGAAACCAACGGGTAAAATTTTCAAGACAGTTGGTCTTAGGTGGGTTCCTACTGGAAAGATATTCACATCTAGCACAACCAAGGTTGACAGTGAACCCCAAAATGGTTCAAATGACGATATCACTAACCAGTATGAATGCAAACAAACTCTTGATGTCAGTGCAGGTACACTTAACATACATGCAGGTACATCTTTAAATCCTACAAAGGAAGGACTCTGAGTTTGGTTGCTGAAAAGACTGATATCTGAGAAACCAGGGCTTCAAGGAATTTTCATCTGATGAATAAGCAATGACTTCTGATCATAACAGTTCAGAACTCGGAATTCACGACCACAACAATGAACTGTCAAGTTCAAAGCTGGTTCCAAAAGTTGTTCCTCCAGCAGACAAGACAACTACCTCACGACAAGAGTTGGAATTACTATTTTACCATCACATAACAATGCTGAGGTCAACATGTAAATATTTTTTATAAAACCAAATACAAAAATCACTATTACAAAAAAGGCCATAGAAACTGGTCAAAATAGCCTATAAAAAGTGGTTTTGGAACCACTCTTCGAGGGGGTTTATCTCCATGATTGAAACATATGAAAACCGGTTATCCAACCAGTCTCTATATGAAGAATCAACACCGGTTCTAACCTTAAGAAATGGTCTCCTTAACAATTGGTCTCCATATTGGTTCTCCCGAAACA
>BQNB010184838.1:0-12272 GCA_026074375.1 Tanacetum coccineum
TTCATGAAAATGTTGATCCACATCTCATCGATGAGGTTGTGGTGTTACAATTGTTTGTTAAATACAACAACCAGTTAATTCGTGCCATTGATTATCCATGCCAGTCACGGGATGATTAATATAAAGAAAGGTTCATTGGAAATGTTTTAGGGTCGCACGTATAACAGCTAGTTTAACCATTCTTATTATTGTAGTACTTTCAAGAAACATTTTCACGACTTTTATCTAAAGCTTATTTGAAATCAAGCGTAGTGTGTTTGAGGTAGACATGTTTCTGTTAGCGATAGTTTATATGGGCCTAGCCCGATTATGTATTGTAATCATTATATATGGGCCAAACCCGTATGATTGATTGATTGATACATAATACATACCAAAACATATATAATGATCTAGTGGGCCAATACAATACATAATCGGGCTAGGCCCATATAAACTATCGCTAACAGTTTCAACTATTTCTCTACTGACATATCCTAGTTATTGCACGCTTATTATTGATGTGGTGCATTTTATTACACGACTAAATCTTATGCGAACATGACTATCTCGAATATGTTATCATCTCATACGGAGCCAGGACCAAATATGACCGGGTGCACAAACTTTTTTAACCGTAAAATAATAGAGTTTAAAACTGAATTAAAACAAAGATTTCATTAAAACAACAAGAATATAAACGCATTTCGATTGACCGGGTGCATTTATGATACATTTTTAAAAAATTGTTGTTTTTTCAAAAATTAACAACACTACATAGAAAAAATCCATAGGTGTCTCGGGCAACCGCGAGAGACTCCCCGGCTCCGTCCCTCGTCATTCATCATTGTTCATCGTGTATTTCTCCAAGTATTAAGACGTCAATGTCCGGTGTTACATCCAGGACATATGTATAGTAGGATGCCATTATCCAACATTGTTTGCTTCTTCGTAGGTATAATGTGTCAGCCGAGCTCATAGTTCGACCTCGCTTAGTATACATGTTAATAGTAATGACTTTGAGTAATTAAATGTATGCAAAAGGATAAACATCTCTCATTCAACTTAAACATGACATGACTCTCGAGCCTCACGAGCTGAGTAATTTGGAGCTCGAACTCGACTCGAAAGTCTACTCTAATAGTTCGGGCTCAAGCTCAATACATTGCCATTACTCTACATTGTTTCTTTTTTGTAGGTACAATGTGACAGACGAGCTCAGGCTAGAACTATAAAATAAAGTCATCTGTTCAAACTTGAATGACCTTCAACTACCAATTTAAATACATCAACCAAACATACAATTTAAGTCATCTGTCCAATATCATTAGTTGCTCACTCCTACGAACATATCCTCTCAACAAACCACTATTGTCTCTCCAATGCATACTTTCAAGCATAAGCCTGGCCAAAACTCACACTGGACATGCTCCGACCCATTCATGCTTTTGCTTTTGTTTTACGATATGCGCTCAACAAACTCTTCTACTCCATTATCGTTGAAATAGGTGGTCTGGGAAAGGTAAATATATCTTAGTCCTTGATAATTATTATTAATTAGCCTTTTTCAAAACTAGACACCCTAACACTAAAGAACATAAAGGGTTAACGAGGAAACCTTGATATCTAAAGTTTTTTTGTAATATTTTACTTGACTATAGTCTTACTACACTAAAGTTGGAATTGAAAATAAGATAGGAGTACAAACTTATGTTTAATCAGAACATACTCTTTTAATAACTTATGCAGTATCCCTTTGTTTTATGTAAAGTAAAACGTTTGACTAAAAAAACAGGCTAACGCAAGTGTTTTTAACTACTTGATAAATACCTGAAACGCTTTAAAACCAGCAAAACAAATTAATCTTGCTGGTGGAAAATAATAAAAAAGATCTTTCTATCATGTCTCGCTAAACAAAGAATCTGAAACTAACAGTAAGGCGCAAGCCACGTAATTCATATAGGAAGGTCATGTTGGATTAGACATCAATAGCCCAGTTGCATAAAGATTAAAGATAACATTCAATAGATATTGATATAAATTCAACTCAAAACTAAATGATATACACAGTGTTACAAATGTATATGGAACATGTGTTTTTATCATTGGAGACATGGGATTTGGAGATAGTAGGATACATTTTCATGAACTCAATCGTGAAAATTAATGTTTCAAACTTGATTTTGCAGTTCTTCCTGATCAATTTAAATCAAAACTATTGGATTTTAGGTGAAGTCAACTTGGAGTCGTTGAGCTTGATTACGTATGATAGTCTCGATAATTCAAAGGTTGTTTTGAAGAAAACAGTTGAGAATCTCGAGAAACTCGCGAAACTCATATCGATCTTAAAAATCCACAATTTCATAAGTAAATGATCCAAATTTTCCACCAACAGTCGTGATGAATTATATGATATTGACACTAATCTTCACTTGTTTTGACATAACAACAGATTATAGATATGTCATCACCAACCTCCAAACCATCCAGGTGAATAAGGAAGAAAGATATTTGTTTTTCTAACCTTGTCATTTTCTGCCTTGTTTTCATCACCTGTTAAGGCTTACTTTTTAATTTAATAGTTTGCTAAATGAGATCTAAAGGGAGATGAGAAAAACCAAACAGAGAAACTTATTTGCCTTTTTTTTCCTTCTGTTTTGCCTTATTTTTACAAACTCGATAATATAATGTAAGGGCTAATCTCAAAATCTACAATAGGTCTATGGAGAAGAAACCAATAAAGGTTTCTGGAGAAGGCTCCTACAAGAGAACGAAAAAAGATGTGGTTGGCTTAGTGATAGGGTTACAAGTTAAATGCTTTACGAATAAAAACTATTGTAGTATTTACTTGGAAGGCGTCTCTATGCATGGATTGAACGGCTTATGATAAATGTTTCAAACTTGATTTGCAGGTCTTCTTCTCGGTAAATTTAAATGAAAACCATTGGATTTTGGGTGAAGTTAACTTGCAGTACGTCGTGGAGCTTGATTACGTATGATAGTCTCAATAATCAAAGGTTAGTAAAATCTTTTGGAACAGGTAAATACACCGTTTGAGAGTACCCAAAAAAATAATCAATCGGTTCTGCAAGTATAAGGTTTTCCACTAATGAGTCATTAGAATTAAGTGCAACAGGTAAAAAAGCTTCTTTGTAGTTATCAAAATTACTTCTTGGAGTTATCAAAATTACGGAGAGCCTTATAATTTTGATAACTCCAAAAAGTTTTCTTGGCTAGTTGCACTTAATTCTAGTGACTCATTAATGGACAACTTTAAACTTGTAGAAGTGATTGACCTTTTTTTCGGTACTCTTAAGCAGTGTCTCTACTGGTTCTACATGATTTTACTCACTTATTACAGGCAGCCTCTCCACGAACATACAAACATGCACCCCACAATCAAAGTCATTAATTTGTTTATAAACCTTTTCACGATGATGATTAAACTTTTCTTCGATGTGCTTCATCTTATGTTCAAACTATTTTATATTTTTTAAGAACGATATGAGTTTCTCTTGGAGTTTCTAAACTATTTTCTTCAAAACAGCCTTTGAATTATTGAGACTATCATATGTAATCTAGCTCCACGACGCACTCCAAGGTTAACTTCACCCAACATCCAATGGTTTTCATTTAAATTGATTGGGAAGAATACCTGCAAATAAAGTTTGAAACATTAATCATAAGTCGTTCAATCCATGCATAGAGATGTTATCCAAGTAAATACTAAAGTAGTGTTTATTCGTAAAACATTCAAATAGTAACCCTATCACTAAACCAGCTAAATCTTTTTTCGTTCTCTTGTAGGAGCCTTCATAGACCTATTGTAAATTTTGGGATTAGTCCTTACATTATATTACCGAGTTTGTGAAAATCAAAGCAAAAACAAAAACAGAAAACAAGAAAGGCAAATAAGTTTCCTTTGTTTGGTTTTTCTCATTTCCCTTCAAATCTCATATACCAAATTATTAAATTAAAAAGTAAACCTCAAAAAGGTGATGAAAGGCCGAAAATGACAAGGTTAGAAAACAAATACCTTTCTTCCTTATTCGTCTGGATGGTTTAGAGGTTGGTGATGACACATCTATAATATGTTGATATGTTAAAGCAAGGGAAAATTAGTGTCCATATCCTATAATTCATCACATCGACTATTGGTGGGAAATTTGAATCATTTACTTATAAAATTATGGGTTTTGTTTTATATCAAATGTGTCAATAAATTATACGACAAAGTAATGAGATTTTACTGAAAGTAAATATATATTACCAAGAACACATATTTCAATACTGACAACATAATCGTCATGGTACATGCTGTAGGGAAACATGTACATTTTTATTAAAATAAAATCAGATTACAATTAATAATAATTAACAAAAATTAAACAACAAAAAATAAAACAGACAGAATTAGGTAGAAGCAGAAGACAGGACTATGAACGATAAATAAGAAAACAGTAAAAGGTCGTGGAACGAGGCACCTGTTGGACACGCTTCCCTTAAAACAGATTCGCTGTCTGTTTCCAGGGTACAACGTTCAAAGCTGTTGTACAGCCGGACCTGACATACTTGCCAGAAATATCACGGAAAACAGAGTGCTTCTGATCGAAAAGACTGCTGAAAAACATGTTAATTGAGCTTTTCTCTCTTGTGTGTTTTTCTTGTTGTTTCTTGAAATGGTTGAGATTGCCATCTATTTATACACATTCATATGCATATGGTGTAATGGTGCAATCAATGTCAATTAATGCCTTAATAATGATTCATTAATTTTCTGTTATAAATTTTTAGTCAAATAATAACCGCCAATTAAATTGTCAATTAATGACCTATTAATTTACAGTTATAAACCTTTGAAACAAATAATAACAATCAATTCAATTGTCAGTTTCCAAACAAAACTCATAACTAACATTTAATCATTTTTCCTTCATTCCAAATACCTTCTTTAAGACTCGATATCTCATTCACACTAACTCTATTTTGGACATATACTACCTCGACCTGGCCTTACATTTAATAATTATATTTACTAATAATTATTTATGTCCAAATTTAGTGAAAACACATTTTTCACTAAAAAAATTTCAACACATGCCACGCCCATCTTTTTTGGACAAAATTCATAACTGATTCAAACACTCTAACTTTGAAGAAGAAGAAGTGCATGGCCTTTAGATATGTAGGGAGGTTATATGTGCACCACTAAATTATACTAGTGATGCACACAGTACAATGCACAGATGCAGGATAGTGGTGTGCATATCATCTCCTAGACTAGATAATAAGGTTGTTGTGAACTTATGGGAGGAGTAATGTTTAGTGTACTTTGGTAGGTGTGCTTGAAGAGATCAAATTCAATGTAGCTTGTAAGTCTCTAACAAGTATGCATGCATTGAGTTAATTAAATGAAAGTTAATAGATATTGGGACTAGTGAGTGTATATGTTACTAGATTATATTATATATGAACTTATTTAAAAAGTTCAAAAGTTAAATTTTGGGTCTATTAGCTTATCAGGTTAAGGCAAGAAGCTTAACTAGATCATATAATTCATCAAAATCATAAGCAAAAATAATAAGTCCTTATAAACATTTATAAATATATAAGCGTGTTGTAAGCCCACTATATAAACTTGTCCAAACATTTTTATAAAGTTCTCTAAGAAGAGCCGTAAAAGGAGGTGATTTATATTAACAAAATAACAAATATTTTACTGGTTTTATAGATGAGAATTTGGATAAGGTTGGTATGCAAGAATAAAAAATGAAGAGCATATTAGCTCTTTTTTCTTTTCTTTTTTTGGTAGCCATTGTTTTCGACCTTTTGGCTGAATAATTCACAGGGATTGAACCCACCGTCACACAGACTCAAAAGCATATGGGGATTGATGTTGACTATTTTTATGCCCCTTCTCTCTTTTTTCTTGGAACGGCTAGTTAGTATGGTTACTAAGTTAGTTATTCGATTCTACAGTACTTACCCAGAAGGTAGTCCCTGCCAGCCTCGGATAATAATTAGTGATTCGATTCCACAGTACATACCCAGAAGGTAGTCCCTGCCAGCCTTGAATCGATGCATATATGGGGCAGAACCCATAGATTCTCACCTTTAAAGAAAACTCCTCTCGCATGTGGTAACAACCTCCTCAAGGACACCCTTGGTAGCCTCAGCTGGTTTTTATGCCCCTTCAATTGGTGCTTCTGGTGGTACTCTATCGGTTGGGAGGCGTTCTTTTTTTACGAAAACAGGGTCTTTTACTAATAATAATTTTAGTGGTGTTTATGGCAAATGGAGTGGTTTTGATACTCTTATTTTTTCATCAATATTTACATCCCTCAGCTTTCTCATCAAAAGGAGGCTCTATGAGCCGATTTTTTGTCCATTATGTCTTCTAATAATGTCATTTTGTTATTAATGGGCGATTTCAATGTTGTTCGATATAAATCCGAGAGAGCGGGTTCCTGTTTTAAATAAAAGGAAGCATCAAGTTTCAGTGAGTTCATTGCTAGGTCACGGCTTCATGACTTCCAATTGGGTGGCCGGAAATACACTTGGTTTAATAGAGCAAGTTCAAAAATGAGTAAGTTTGGTAGATTTTTAGCTTCGTCAAACTTTTTTAATTATTGGCCTAACGCCCATGTTGTTGGCTTGGATTGAATTATTTCGGACCATAACCCAATTCTTCTTTCCGTCGGGATATTGAATTTTGGTCCTAAACCATTCAAAATCTTCGGTAGCCGGATGGGCTTGGAAACTTTTGATGTTGTGGTAAAAAGTTCTTGGGGCATCTGGATCCTATAGAGGGGCTCCCGATATCATCCTTAAAAAAAAGTAGGACACCATTTTGTACATGATTTGATTGGAGGTTTGGATATCTAAAATTTTCCTTGCATATATTCTAGTTGCCTTTTTTTAGAATCACAATGATCAAATTTACATAAATGATAAAGATTGTATCTGTATCACATCTTCATGTATGTAGAAATAATTGAATAACATTGTTACTTGGTATTTTGATATGTTTTGGACTTATGTTTTATTGAGCAAATTGCAAAAAAAACCGTCCATGTGGTTTATTCAAATTGCATGTGTAATCCTTGCCTTTTTGAAAGGGCAGACGACGTCCTTGTAGGAAACCCTTCATGCATATGTCGTCCTTGTCAAAAGTGAAATGACTAAATTGTCCTTGCCTTTGGTGAGAAATTGTCATTTCATTTGCGAGCATTTTAGTCATTTTACTTTTGGGCAGGGACGATATCCACCGCAAAGAATTCTCACAAAGACAACGTATGCACGTTCAAAAAAGTAGAGGACTGAAGCTGCAATTTGAACATACGATAAGCATGATCAGGGACGGAGCCACCCTTTACTTTGGGTTGGCCAAAACCCACCCCAAAATTTCAAGAGTTGCTATATGCCTATATATTTCATACTATCAATTTAAAATTTATGAATTTTTTAAAGTTTTATACATAGCAGAAATATGTTTATAAAATTAAAAAGGTTTATAAGTCAATAATTTGCATGATACATAAGATTTATAAACTTTTAAAAAGCTTTGCTATTGTGTATGCTCCACTATTCTAAAGAAAATGTATGAATATGGTCTACACTCAAATCAAGTTTCTAAATATAGTTTGCAATTTATTGCATTCGCAAAACCCGTACAACGTATGGTATTGTACTGGTTTTAATGGTTTCACGCGTCTACTTACCAATGGTTAAAACCGGTCTTTATGTATACTTAGAGCAACATTTACACGGTGTGACCCTAAAACATTTCCGACAACCCTTTCTGAAAATATATTATTCATCCCATGATTGGCTTGGACATTGAATGGTGAAAATTAACTGGTGTTGTATTCAACAAACAAGTGTAAAACTACAAACCTTATGTCTGAGATGTGGATCAACATTTTCATAAACGCGACCTGTAAAACTAACGTAATAGCATTTATTATATAAACTACCATATCGTTGGATAGGTATAAATGAGGCTATCTTGAAAGGGAAGAATAAAAAGAATTATGTATTCAGAGGCCGTCTAACTATTAAATATTTAGCTTTTAGACTACCCATTTGTTTAAACTGTCTTATTGGAGATTCAAATACGTGTTTGTTTTCGTTTATACCAATCACATTCATATATTTTTTGACGGTGTGTGTGTGGTGTAATTTGTACAATTTCAAAGAATTAAAGCTAACTTTTACATAATCAAAAATAATAATAATTATTAATTTTGAGACGTAATAACATTAGCTAAATTTTCATAGTTCACTTTCAATTAAAGTAATGTTGCACTTATAATAACGGCTATACTAAATTTGATTATTATACATCTCAACGGTGTTAATGTGTTGTTTTATTATGTTAATTTTAGCTTATTTTTGGTGTTTCAAAGATTGTGACAAAATAATTATCCAAAAATTGATATAAACGAATAGCAAAACACACAAAATTATTGTTGACAGACAAAAAACACATATTTAAAAAAAAATATCATTATTACAACTTTCTCTTTTTTATTTTTTGCAAAATAACAATTTTACCATTACTAATTAATTTAAAACTTCTTTAATGTTTGTAATAATAACCTAAAGTTGGGATAATATAGTAAACACGAACTAAATTCTCTATATATTTTTGGAAGTGGACAATTAACCTGGGACAACCCGAAATGAAATAGTGGACGATAATATGAGACATAGGTAGTATCCACTTTATACAAATATATCACGCAAAATACCACACACTTACAAACCAAATAAATAATATTAACTTGCACGGATACCAAAAAGCATTTGTCTCACCATTGTGAGCATTTTTCTCTTGTTTCACGCATGACAAATACGCCCGTAGTGAGCTCACCGGTGAGTGAGAGTCTCACACGACCCTCACCGGCTACCGATACAGGTAGTCTTATAAAAAAATGTCAATTGTTCAAAAGTTTTCATCCCGTAAATATATTACTCCGAAAAATATTGATAAAAAGTTTTGTACATATATAAAGTGTTATATCTCTTTAAATTTTGGTAAAATCAAGATTGTCTCTAGTGGTTGAACCGCTGAATTATGTTTGAAGTGTCATACAAAAGCTTTAATTAAATGTTTAGTGGAACAATAATAACGGTAAGCAATGTATCAGAGTAAAATATGATACAGAAAGATGCTTAAAACATAACGGGTCACTAATAAAAAATAATTATTTAATCTATGTTTCTGGTAGAGGTCTCAAGTTCAAATCTCGTAGGCGGCTAGTTTAATGCCAGATCAAGTGCCTATCTCACCGGCACAACATTCTTGTGAGGCCGAGAAAAGGAGAGTTGTTGATACTCCTTCGGAATCACAACAAACAATAAAACAACAACATTGTTTGTTTAGGCCTCGTCCTTGAAAAAGGGTTAGTCGACATCTATAGATGTACGGGGTTCAGATTTCTCCACCAATTTAAACCTTTTGCTCATCCACTTCGTGTGGTCTATTTTGTTTAGTAATCGAACACAGCAATTCCATAGTTTACCTGCTCATTACCATTTTATACTGAAAATTTTCTGTTGGGCTTAAAAAAGGAATTGAAATAAGACAAACACCTTTTACGTAAAAGTAGGTGATACAAAACAAAATTGTTCATTAAATTGAAGAAAGTTGATTAACCAAATTGTGGTACTTTTTTTTTGAGAGCGTGCAAGGATAAAAAAATAAATAAAAAACGAACTAGCGAGGAGCTAAGATGCTACATGAGTAAATATAATCTAGAAATTGTATAAAAGCCAAGAACAACCTATCCTAGTAAAATGCCATCTCGAGCTCAACTGCGAGGGCCGCTAAAGGATGAAAAAACTCTTGTCAAATCAACAAGAGAAAAGGGGGGGCTGAGTCAAATCAACTCGACGATCTGAAGTGATTCGTCATGTGTCCCTTTCTGCTTCAGTTGATGGCTGGAAATGGGAATTGGACATTTCTGGTTTTTCGGTTTCCTCTGCGAGATCTTATATAGATGAACACACTTTACTGGGTAGTTTCACGTCTATTAGATGGTTATGTATTCCTATCAAAGTTAACGTTTTCATTTGGAAGTTGAGGCTCGATAAACTTCCTACTTTGGTGAATTAAGATAAAAAAATGGCATAGATGTTTCTTCCCTTTTATGCCCAGTCTGAAAAGTTCATGTGGAGCACGTTGCTCATCTGTTCTTCTCGTGTGGGATGGCTCAGGATTTATAGGGTCTTCTGGCTAGATGGTGTGCGTTGGATATACCGGAGGTCTCTAACATCGTGGAATGGTATTCTTGGTTGGATACAGCTCATGTGTTGAATCATGCTAGATCTATTCTCAAAGGGATTGCCTCTACTATGTTGTGGTCTATTTGGAACTTCCACAATGCTTTGATTTTTTCGATGACTAAACCAAAAAAGGCGAATATTTGGGATTCTATTGTTCATTAATCTTTCTTGTGGATTTCATCTAGAAACCCAAAGTGTAGATTTAGATGGCTAGATTGGTTAAGAAACCCTATTGAAACTCATTTGTAATTTTTGTTTTGCTAGCGTTTGCTAGCTTTTAATATATTGCCGTCGTTCAAAAAAATCAACAAGAGAAAAACTCCCACTCACGGAGGCCGAGCCACCGGTTTTCACTCTGGAGTGTTTTTGATGCAACCCCATACAAGCCTCGAGGGAAAGAAACAAAAAGAAAAGAAACATTATCCAAAACCACCTCTCGCAATTAACAAGGGCGATTTAAGCCAGTCAACCCAATTGCATGCCATATGACCCCTGTGAAAAAGCCACGAGAATGAAGAAGTGGGTTTTTTAATTCTCGTCGCGATGGTATGTTTTGTTTTGCGTAACGATTAACAGTGTGTGAGATATTTAATTTTTAAAAAAAAGTGAAAAGTGGGTTTTTTTATTTTTGATGAAAAAATGAGTGGCTGTGATTGGTTCATTGGGTCTATGACAAAAATTGGGTCTATATTGAACTTTTGGCGAGAATCAATAGCCTAGCTAATTACCAAAGATGGTTACCGGATATCACTTGAAGTCGTGTAATCACTTTTCAAAGAAGATTATTCGACCATATGACTGGGTTACACGAATAACTCCTTGGGATAAAACCAAGTGTTTGTTCTTGTTCTAGGCACAGATCAAGAACCCTGCGTTTCTATGTATTTTTGTTTTATGTATGTTTTTTCCATGCAATTGTGATCACTATTTATAGAGGATTTACTAAAAACCTAATAATGGAATTAATGAGATATTAATGGCCAATTAATCTCTTTCATAATTATTCTTCATAATTTAGGAATTAGTGGTTACATGACCAAATTAAATATATGGTCATTAATGTAGTCAAATCTGCCACTGAAATAGGTAAGTACCACCTATTTAATTCTAACCACTAAAAGAGTCAGAGAAAATCAGTGACTTGATGGGTGTATACTTCGTACCTCCAAACCCATTTTCAAGTGTGATCTGATTTCCATAATTGCACTAAATTTCCAACAATCCTCCCCAATTTAGTACAATTTCTTTGCATGAAAAATTAAATATTAAACAAACAAGTGCATAAATAAAAATGTCATGAGGATTGAATTTCCATCTTAGTAAATTACCCGTTCAAATATTCAAGAATTATGGTGTTTTAAGAATTGAACCATTCAACCCATTTGAATACCTGAAGATAAAATACACACAAGTTTCAAACACATAAGAAACTCCTGACACTATACAAGCCATGTGTCCTCTTTACATAGGCGGTTCCTCTTTATTCATGCTCCTGCTATCACTTTTTCAAAGAAATTAACCATTGAGAAGTAAAGACTTCATTTTTCTTTTCAGCAGGTTCTAAGCACATCCTTAGGAATGATATGTAAATGCATGTGCTTCAGTCCTCTGAACGTTCAGCTTTCCACATTAAACTCAGCTACCAAGTTTCTTTGTAGGGAGTTAGGTGTCCTAGCATTCAGCGACTTAGTTAGACTTTAATCCCATTCCTTCAACAGACTTTATAACTAAGTCTCTAGCATTCAGCGACTTAGTTACACTTGTGTTTTGATGAAAATTTTATGAATTTTTTAAAGTTTTATACATAGCAGAAATATGTTTATAAAATTAAAAAGGTTTATAAGTAAATAATTTGCATGATACGTAAGATTTATAAACTTTTAAAAAGCTTTGCCATTGTGTATGCTCCAATATTCTAAGGAAAATGTATGAATATGGTCTACACTCAAATCAAGTTTCTAAATATAGTTTGCAATTTATTGCATTCGCAAAACCCGTACAAC
>BQNB010184839.1:0-12272 GCA_026074375.1 Tanacetum coccineum
TTGATGAATATCTTCTTCATCTGTAAAAGAAAAAACATGTTCGATGACAAACATTCTTTACATTTTTGAAAATTGCAGCATATCTATGGTTACTTTTTTCTATTTTGTCAGAAAGAAAACAGTTGATCTGTAAGAAAAGAAACTTTAAGGCATTTTAACCATTCAATAGTCGAAACAAGATGCATACTTTAGTATTCTATGAAATAGACGTAATTGGCCTGTGTAAATATAAGTTTCAACATATTAACGGCAACTAAAACCGAACTGTTTTGGACCAATATGCGATCAACCTAAAGTTAACTGTGTTCAAAGCATGTTTGAAAGATTGTAATGTATGTGGTATGCAGAGATTAAAAATGCTATTGAAATCAGTTGCGACTACCTAATTTCATAATCATCTACACATAGCATCAACATAAACTTTATATCCCATTCAGTTCAAATACCAAAAAAATGTGCGGTTTTATCATAAATCAAAAGGTAAGCTTATTACTAGTTCGGCTGCAAGAAACCACCCCTAAATCTCTTCATAGTTAATTTTGTTTTCAGTTTTCATATGTGTTGACTGAAAAATCATGGATGAAAATTGGTATTTAAGCTCAAATCAAGATGATTCATCTTACACAAAAGACGTAACAGCTAATTCAATAGCATTTGATCATCGTATTAAATAAAGACTCTTGATAGGACTTCAGGGGAAGTATTTTCATGCCAAAACTTTTGACCATTGCAACTCCATTCCTAACTTGTAACAAGATTTGGAAAAGTCTTTTTTTTTCTAAGAAATTTGTAACGGGTGAAAGACTTTTTATGCCAAAAGTGGTCACAACCTGAAGCTTGCAAGTAAAGAAGTTATGCATTTTTAAGCACAAAACACAAAAAGCGTCCAACCAGCCATTTAAAAACACACTTTCCAAACCCTATCCAAACAGACATCATTAACGCAGCCTGTTAACTTATGTGGTTGATCGAGACTGTTAAAGTATCTAAGATATGTTGTTTAATATTTTGTATGCTGAGTAACTAAGGAAACTTAGGTGGTGTTTAGTTGTGGAAAATTTTTCATGTTTTTCTGTTTCTAAACGACGAAAACGTAAAAAAGGGAAAAAACGACGAAAACGTAAAAAGACTGACGAAACGTATAAAATGTTAAAAAATGTATGAAAACACCATAATTTAGTGGGTCGACCTGACCCAAACCGTTTGACCCATGACCCGTTAGACCCATTTTTTAAACATGACCTGTTTGGCCCATGACCCATTTGACCCATGACCCATGACCCAATCCGACCCATTTGCCACCTCTAGATAGGGTTAGAATATTGGTACTTACGTTTTATTCTGTCTTTTGTGTCGTATTTACGTTTTATTTTTTAGGGAAAAAAAGAAATGGGAAGACTAAATTGTGGTTTTCTTATTTTTCACTAATAATTTAGAAAATGTAGAAATTTTTTGTTTTTTGAAAAATACTTGGAAAAAAAATAAAAAAATAAAAAAGTGCATTAAAAAGTTTTCAGTTTTTCATATTATAAATTTCTTAAAAAAATGAAATATTTTTCCCCAACTAAACACACCCTTAACTAGTAAGAATCCTCACCTCCTAAGAAATCTCAGTCATGAAGAAAACTTCAATAGTAAGAATCCTTACCTCTTAAGGATACTTGGATCTTTAGTACTCGTAGCTATTAAGAAACTTATCTATTAAGAATACTTAGAGGCAAAGGAAGTCTATGTACTAAGTTTTTTGTAAGCCTATAAATAGAAGTTAATACAAAGCTGGAACACAACACTCCAGCCTTCAAATTTTGTTTTCACTTTATCATTTTGTATCAGCAACTTGCTGCTACTTTATTCTTAATAGTGCAGAATCTGTAAAACATTCACAAAGACTTAATGTGGGAACAGGTAACGAGATTGAGAGATAACAAGAACACAGTAATGGGAAAGTAGACAACCCATCTACAATGCTTAAGTTGACAGCATCTCTGTAAATAATAGCTGAGCTTAACATAGCAGCGATTTTAATGAAAGAGCAAATACATTGCAATCAGTTTACATATATAGGGAAATTAATAACCATCGTACAACATATGTAAAGAAATTAGTCCTAAGTTTTCATACTTAAAAACGGAAATCTATATTGCTTGACTTAGAAAGTCAAAGTAGCAAAAAGTACTACTTACCCAAAGCCATTAAACCAGCAATACTGAATGCACCAGGGTAATAGTAATACTAATTAAGCACATGATGGGGAAGGCGTAGTCCCGAGGGTAACACCGTCCTCAAGCTGCTGCTTTTCAGCAAAGATCAATGTATGCTCCTCTGGTGCAATACCTGTTGGATTATGGTAGTCGATAGCACGAATACGTTACTTCGGAATATAAGTGAGCCTATTGGCGGGCAAACGTTTAATTACACGGGAGAACAACGTTTATTCTTCACGTTAATATAAACCAGAGGACAGTAAATTGGATCACACTCGAACCTAAGGGTCTGTTTAAACCATTGTGGGCGGTTCCTGTTAAAGGGTAGACATTTTTTATTTTTTTTCTTTTTTTTTTAGGGGGTTGGTTTGTTCGGTAAGAGATAAAGTGAAGAACAAGGAAATTATAGCCGGTTTTGGATATGAGTGTGATGGGCGTATAATTGGGATTTAAACTTGGGAACTTGTATCCTAAGTAAAATTACAACTAGTTTTTGAAGGGGTTATAATTAACCCATCACCCCATGCATTCATTCAATCGACACACACTAATATTCAAATCAATAAATAGTTTCCTGGTTACATTAGTCTTTGTTTTTCCTGCCGGAATGTTACACCCCAACTACAAAAGGTGTTGTTTTGTTTTTCGGTTTTTCATACATCCGAAAAACAAAATTAAAGCTTAAAGCTTTAATCGTTTTGTTCGTTCTTGATTTCCCATTGCTAGACAAGTTCAAGAATCATAAACAAAGGGTGTTATTTAGTTACTGTTCGAAGGAATAAAACCCCAAAGGGTATTCGGGTTTTGCTTTAATTCGGTACTAAGGTTATTCGGTTATATTAGGGTTTATTAATCCTAATTCGGTTCTTGGATTATTCGGTTACAAGTCAAGGGTTTGCGTGGTAATCGGGATTGATACAAGGGTTGTTAGTTAGTGAAGTTAAGCCTAGCATAGCTTAACGTGTTCGGTTGACGTGATTGTGTGAGCAACCGTAGAGGCAATTATTTTAGTTGCTTGTTTCGTTTTCTTGATCATAATTAACAAAAGGTACGCGTTTCTTTTTACCTTTTATTTGTGTTAACCATATGCTATTACTAGGTCCTATCCGCTGCGTACTCGTGGCTAAACTAGTTACCTAGGTATTAAATCCCAACAGTGGCATCACGAGCCACCTCGTTTTAGCTTTATGTGTTACACAATTTGTTTTTAATATTTTGCTAGTTTACTGATATAATTAAACAAAGTTTTTGATCTGCTGCTGTTTGATTTTTTATTTATGTTTTACTAGAAAAAAAATATGACAACAATATTTAGATTCTTTTGCCATAGATAAATAAAATATGTAGGACCTTGGATCCTGAAAACTATTAAAGGTTAATATAGGTAAAAGGAAAATTAAGAATGTTAATTTAGCTTGAATGATCCTTTTAATTAATTTGCCTTAATTCCGGCTATAAGACCCACTCAATAACAATTAGGTGGTGAATGGGGCGATCTAGGCAATTTAGCGGATAACTGGGGGGTCTTATGGTTCCCATATTTGGGAAGACTCGCGAGAGAACACGGATTTTACATGTTACTTGTATGCTGTATGTCTTCTTTGATTATGAATCCCGTGATTTGCATGATTATTTAATGTTAATTTGTTACACACCTGATTAAATATGCCATTTGACTTAAGATGATTGTTAAAGTTGGTTATTAATTTGTACACGGCATGACTGTATGGCTCATATGCTGCCAACCATTTGTTTCGTGGAAAACTGTTTTGTAAAAAGTAATAAGGAATATAACTACTGAAACTTGTTTTTCATGAATTAATAACTGGAGCTATGGGACTCTTGGAAGTACGATAGCACTAGAACAGACTACAAGAGAAGTTTAAGGCGGGTTGTTTTACGTAATTCCCTAAAGAAATAAGGTTTTTAATACGCTTCGCGCTGACCTTTTTCTCCGCTTCTTTGCGAGTTCGATTGGAGTTACCGTGAACCATGGAATGTCACTACAGTGTCATTATTAAAAGTTTTTAAACAAGTGTTACAAAGTTGTTTACATGCTTCTTTGTACACGTTTTGACACATTTATGTGCATCCCTAGAAATTTAAGTACTATGCACCAATCGTAGAATCGTGCAATTGGTTTGAGTCTCTTGGTCAGACCCTGGACCCATACCAACCCATGGTGAATTTCGTCTACTGGTCAGACCTTTGACGATTTTCGCACGTTCTCGTTTGGTCGACTTAATTCGAGTCTCTTGGTCAGACCCTGGACCCGAGGCATAAGATGATACTAAACATGCTCTTAACATTATTACAAGCTGACTAATGTTTTGACAAGTATCATAAATCTAAGAGTTGCATTAAAAATGCAATTAACGCTCGCGCGTACTCTGCCCCAACTTGGTTACATCCTGGTCAAGCCTTGGGTTAATAGTGGGACGCAGTTGGATCTTAGTCTTAATTAGTAAATTAATTGGGTAGTTCAATTCGATTTTAAGAATTTAATTATCGAAGATACTAATTATTTGAACTTTTATTTGTAGATGACTACCTCAGTCGGAGAAACAATTCGGTATTCAGGAGTTTCTTTGAGAAACAAAAACTCACTGGACCCAACTTCATTGATTGGTACAGACAACTACGTTTGGTACTTTCAACTGAAGACAAGGAATACTACCTTGAGCATCCTATTCCTGCTGCACCAGTTGCACAACCTGGAGAGCAAATTCCTCCTGAGGACCTTGCAGCTCATGCTGCATGGGTTAAAGGCCAAAAGGAAGTTGTTGTGCTCATGTTGTTGACCATGGACCTAGATATCCAACGAAATCTAGCTCATCTTGGTGCTTATGACATGCTCCAGGAACTAAAGGCTATGTTTTCCAAACAAGCTGAACAGAACTCTGCAGAATGTGAGGGAATTTCACATATGCAAAGCAGGAGGAAGGTCAATCGGTTAGCACCCATGTTCTTAAGATGAAGGGCTACATTGACAACTTGGAGCGACTCGGTCAACCAGTTGGTAAAAACCTTGCAGTGAGTCTTATCTTAGTCTCTCTCAATAAGGATTTTACCAGCTTCGTGCAGAATTTTAATATGCACGGCATGGGGAAGAGTGAATGAACTACATTGCATGTTAAGCAGCATGAAGAATCGTGCCAAAGAAAGATGTTAATCCTGCACTTCATGCAATACGAGCAGAAAGGGTCAGAAAAAAAGGAATAAACGCACAACGAGTGTAGAGGAGGTAAAGTTAAAGGAAAGAACACGAAGGGCTTGCTCATAACATGATCATAATTACTCCTTACTCTATTCACCAAATAATAAACTCAATTACTCTATTCCCATGTTATAATTATTTTTACTAATTAAATTACCGTTACAACCCCTTTTAATAAAAATACTACTACAATTTATTATCATAATTTAATATTCACAATAACTAACAATCACGAACCCACATTCAAATAATTACCATAATTTACACAAAAATAAAAACAACTTAATCTTTAAATAACTCATATAACCCTGTAAGAAATAATATATTCTATTTAAACTTCTCTATCATTCACAATTACATAAAAACTCTTACATATTAATCTAAATACAATCCCAAATAAAACATCACAACCCCAATCTTTTAAAAAACTAAATACTTAATCATCTCAACCCCCCACTTTCCTTCACTAATAACATAAAAACTCATCTCATAAACAACTCTCACTCCTCATATACTAAACTTATCAAACTACATCTTCTACCTCCTATTTTATTTTTACTACTTCCTATAAAACTCCTTAATCTCTTTCACATTTAACAATCAAACATTCAAAATTATCAACACCAATACCAAAATTACTCATAATCCAAAATTTATTAATATAATCACCAAATCAACCTTATTATACCACTTCAAAAAATCATCAGCAGCCATACCTAATAATTCTTTTTCTCATAAAAAACTCTATAGCTTAAAACATGATATTTCAGTTTCATAAGAGATATCTAAGTTATTTAGTTAATGGCTGTTCACGCGGATGACCTTTTTGACATTGATATGTCTTGTTTATACAAACGATAGTTCTATGTATGCAATTACTAATAAAAGAGCCCAAATTAATTGTAGACTTCTTCTCTTAGTGGAACTGTCGTCTTTTGGACACATTAGCAAGCAACCGCAAGAAACGTTGCTCACATGATGATGCGACCTTATTCACCAACACACTTCACAAATTCACACACTGTCGATCCTCAATCTGTGACTCGCATTTCACATCAAGTTTAACGTCAACATATCACACTAAGTCAGACGAGATACTCTCTAGTGACCGTCTATCGTGTAATCACATTGTACTACGTTTAGCATCCTCATTAGACCCTATCGACAAATTGTCGGCCCTCATCCAGCTGACCACACCCCCCCTCCTATACCTTAGACTGCTATGATCGGCGGTTGGGTACCTATTTGTTGTGATCACACATGCGTGCATCGCTCTGCCCTCAAGGATGCAAAGGTGCATATATTCTATCCCTTCATCATACTTCTCTGATATAATCTCTCTATGATCATCTCGTCCGTCGCAGCAGAAGAGTATGATATAAGTTAATAATCAAAACTGTCATTGAGGATCGCTTGTATGCTTGCCTGTATCATACATCTTATCATCTCGATGTGTGTTATGAGAATATACCTTTAAGGTTGTTCAAAAGGAAGTAAGATATATACATAAGTACCTTTACGGAAAGAGCCATGTAAGTCTGCACTTTACGTCACTGCTCTGTGACACGTTGCCTCATATTATGTGAGATAGTAACACGCTCGCTCTCGCCGTCGCACCCCTACCCTCTTATGTATATATTATGAGAGGCTCGCATGGGTGAGTGTTTCGAATAGTCAATGTCGGGCTACTCCTGCTCTCTCTAGCATGACGTCCCACCATAAATATAACCGACTGGTTACACCACACAAACCCCCCATCACAGTGAGTCCCCCGTTATGAACGAGAGGCTCGAACCCTCTGATCATCATCACTCACGCGCCCGCCACGCTCCCATGGCAGTCCGCCCCCCCCTCGATCATCAGGATCCGCATCTCACAAACTATTACAAAACCGCTTCCTTTTGGGATTATGCCCTCTACATGAGACTGCTGCTCTAGCATTCTCAACAATGGTTCCATCTAAGAAGGTTGATAAGACACCATACGAGTATATGCTCTTCCATGGGCAAGCACCTCCTAAGCTGTTCTTACTTAATGAGTCTATGGGGTTGTGAGGGCATTTGTTATTAAGCATTGATACATTACCAAACCTGACAAAATTGATCTAGATCTTTTAGAGTATCTTCGTAGGATACCCAAAGGAAACATTGGGACTATTATTTCTTACAGCATCTTGTAGAATAAAGTGTTTGTTTGTCGGATTGCTGAGTTCTTTGAGTCTAAGCTCTCTTGGATCTGGAAAGCAAGTGGGATGTGTGGAAGACTTGAAAGAAGTTCAAGAAGAAAGATACAATCTTCTGTAGACACTAGCTTAAATCTGAAGAGAGGATGATCAAGACATTGATTGACCTCAATGTGATGTCAATCCCCATCGTAGGTCACAAGGACACGCCGTCCACAGGATCGTTGTCGTTTGTACTCGATACTGAGGAAACATGGAGTTGGGGGTCTCGGCGAAACCCGCTATAACTATAGAGCTGCATTGCTGAATCCTGAATCCATGAAATGGTCTTGTGCGATGTAATGTGGGTAATGCAATCCTATGAAAGCAAGATGTGATGGGTCTTTAGTTGAGCTTCCTCCAAATGCTAGAACTAGTGGTAGCAAAGTGGCTTTTCAAGAAAAAGACTGACATGGATGGTTTTTGGTTTTAATTTGTATTTATCTTTACTTTTGTTGCAGTAACATCTTTAAAGCTCGTCTGGTAGCAAAGGCTTCACTCAAACTACGGGGTTGATTATGAAGAAGAAACCTTTTCTTCCTGTTGCAGACCATTAGAGCTATAAGGATTCTCATTGCTATCAGCCCGCGTACTATGACTTTGAGTATGGCAAATGGATGTCAAAACCGCCTTCCTCAATGGACATCTAACTAAAGAAGTCTATATGGTGCAACCTGAGGGTTTTGTGAATCCAAAAGATCCTAACCATGTATGCAAGCTCAAGCGTTCTATTTATGGACTTAAGCAAGCATCAAGGCAATGGAATAAGCGATTTGATGATGAAATCAAGAAATTCGGTTCATAAAATCATGAAGAGGCCATGTTATACCTAAAGTCTTGTGGGAGTTATGTCGCTATCCTATTCTATATGTCGATGACTTTTTAATCATGGGGAAACAACATTCCAATGTTACAAGATGTAAAATCTATCTTGGATAAAAGTTTTGTATGAAAGTTTAGGGGTTTGCTGCATATTTGGGAACAAGATCTACCGTTGATAGGTCAAAGCGTCTTAATTGGTTTAAATCAACGTGCTTACATTGAGAAAATCTTGAAAGATTTTACATGGGAATAATTCCAAGCGTGGAACGATCCCAATGCAAGAAAAAGCTTAAATTGAGTAAGTCACAAGGTGCTTCAACGCCTGCTGAGAAACAGCGCATGCAGAATATTCCCTACGCTTCGGCTATAGGATCTATTATGTATGCTGTGAGATGTACTCGTCCTGATGTTGTGTTTGCACAAAACATGACAAGCCGATTTCAATAGATCCGGAGTGAAGATCACTGGACTGTCTGTTAAAAATATTTTAAGTATCTTCGAATACTAAGGATATGTTTCTGTATATGGAGGTAATTTGAAAAACGACAGCCTCAGGAGTTTCTTGATACACTGATGCTGGATATCTGACGGATGAGGACAACCTAAATCGCAGAATGGATATGTGTTCGTTCTAAATGGAGGTCGCTTTTGTTGACTGGAAAAGTACAAAATAAAGTATTTTTGCTACCTCATCTAACAGATGCTGAATATTATCGCTGCTTTTGAAGCATCGAAAGAGGGCTGTATGGATCGTAAATTAATTTCTGGGCTTGGCATTGTTACACAAGTGAAGAACCCATATAATTATGTATTGTGATTAAGAATGGAGCCTTAGAATAGCGATAAGATGATGGAGTCACTAAAGGTGCCATACATTTTTAAGCAAAAGTTAACTATCTTCGTGAGACCATTAAGATGGGTGACTTGAAGATAGAAAAGATTGACACTGATGACAATTTAGCTGACCCTTTTACAAAGGCCTTAGCGTTTCCTAAGCATTCCGAATTAACTAGGAATATCAGATTATTGCCAGCTAGTAGTCACATGTAATTCTGTGTTTTGATTAGTATTTGGATAATTTGGAATTGTAAAATAGTATTTAATTTCTGATTAATAAAGATACTTGGGATTTGTTATCATTCATATAAACTTAATGTTATTCTATATTTGCATGTTTAATCCTTGAATGATTTAATCATTCTAAAATATGGTCCATTGGCGGTTAACATTATGGGAATATGTTATGTAAGGCAAATGTGTGTTTGCAGTGATGGTTATATTCTTTGAATTTATGGCTGGTTCCACCAACTATATGTATTCACAAGGGATGCATATTGGATACCAACTTCTTCCGATCATTTTTACTTTTAGCGATCCATGTCATGAGTAAAGTATCGAAAATGGTTGATAAAGATTGTCCTTAGACTTGAGATGAAAGCAAGTTCTGTATGTGTGGATATCACTCTGTGAATATAGCCAAACGCTTTCTTGAAACATGGTAGTTATAAAAACTATTTTTCGGAGTGTATGTGAAGCAGCACCCACAACACTTGTAGTCAATAAAAGATTTGTTCCTTCACTTGATTTGTGCAGAAAGATACCATTGGGCCCTCTCCAGATTTAATAGATAATGAATGGCCGTTCCCAAAGGGTAATGAGATGATTCTTGATTACATTTGGTATTATCTGGAATTATTTCTATAACAGAACAACATAATGTTAAACTATATGGAATGACTTAGGATCCATATCCATGGTTTAACGGTATCTGTAACAAAGGGATGATTATAAAGCAAGAAATTTATAACCATTAATAACTGAGATTGTTTTTGAAACTCTTATCTCATAATATTCCTAATGAAAAAATAATTGTGTGGGTTGCTAGACTTTGCCAATTATAGGTATTAGTGTTATGTGCTACTCCGACTCCCAAGTGGGAGCTGTTGGATTATGGTAGTCGAAAGCACGAATACGTTACGAATATAAGTGAGCCTATTGGGGGCACACACGTTAATACACGGAGAACACGTTTATACTTCACGTTAATAATAAACCAAGGACCGTAAATGAACAACACTCGAACTCTAAGGGTTAAACCATTGTGGCCGGTTCCTTGTAAGGTTCGAATAGGGGTGTTTGTTCGGTAAGAGATAAAGGAGAACAAGGGAATTATAGCCGGTTTTGGATATGGAGTGTGAAGGAGTAATTGGGATTAACTTGGGACTTGTCTCCTAAGTAAATCACAACTAGGTTGAAGGGGTTATAAAAACCCATCACCCCATGCATTCATTCACACGACACACACAATATTCAAATCAATAAAATAGTTTCCTGGTTCACTTATTCTTTGTTTTCCAGCCGAGTTACACCAACATACACAAGGTGATTGTTTTGGTTTTCGGTTTCTTCATACAACCGAAAACAAATTAAAGCTTAAAGCTTTAATCGTTTTGTTCGTTCTTGATTTCCCATTGCTAGACAAGTTCAAGAATCATAAACAAAGGGTGTTATTTAGTTACTGTTCGAAGGAATAAAACCCCAAAGGGTATTCGGGTTTTGCTTTAATTCGGTACTAAGGTTATTCGGTTATATTAGGGTTTATTAATCCTAATTCGGTTCTTGTTTATTCGGTTACTAAGTCAAGGGTTTGCGTGGTAATCGGGATTGATACAAGGGTTGTTAGTTAGTGAAGTTAAGCCTAGCATAGCTTAACGTGTTCGGTTGACGTGATTGTGTGAGCAACCGTAGAGGCAATTATTTTAGTTGCTTGTTTCGTTTTCTTGATCATATTAACAAAAGGTACGCGTTTCTTTTTTACCTTTTATTTGTGGGGAAGGCGTAGTCCCGAGGGTAACACCGTCCTCAAGCTGCTGCTTTTCGGCAAAGATCAAGGTCTGCTCCTCTGGTGGAATACCTTCCTTATCATGGACCATGTTTTTCACATTGCCAATGGCCTCGGAGCTGTTCACATTCATACTGATGGTCTTTCCGGTTAGGGTCTTGATGAGAATTGGCATCCATCTACTCGATTTAACAGCAAGATGGAGTGTGGATTCCTTCTCAATAAAATAGTCAGCAAGCGAAAAAACCGAACCGCCAAAAACCGAGCGGTTTCGGTTTTTGGTTTTATAAAAACCGAATATTTCGGTTCGGTTTCGGTTTTAGCCAAAAACCGACCCAAACCGAACCGTGCACACCCCTAGTTCCAAGAAAGAACAGCCTCTGCTGGCACGCAGGGATACCTTTCCTATCATGAATCTTGGCTTTCACGTTGGCAATGGTATCAGATCTTTCAAGTTTGAGTCTGATGGTTTTATTTCCAGTTACAGTCTTCACAAATAATTTCATTCAAATCCTTGAAATATATCACAAGATTGAGAGTATATTCACTATGTGTATAGAGTAGTCAGCGAGGGTGCGATCATCATTGAGCTGGTTTCCAAGGAAGAACAGTCGCAGCCGGTTTGGGCGAATACCTTTCTTATCCTGGATCTTACCTTTGACATCGCGAATGGTGTCGGACCTTTTGACTTCCAGAGTTATGGTGGTCTTTCTCGAAAGGGTCTTGACACATATCTGCATGGATCCACCACGTCCATATAGATGCATAAGACGGACAACCGATTCATACTGGAGTAAGTAGTCCGCAACAGTACGACTGTCATCAAGTGTCATCCTGTTAAAGGTAAGCCTCTGCTGGCATGGAGGAATGCCTTCTACTTCAAGAATCTTGTCTTTCACTTCCATAATCGTGTCAGAGCCTTTGACTTCCACAACAGTGTCCTTTCCGATCAAGGATTTTACTAAT
>BQNB010184840.1:0-12272 GCA_026074375.1 Tanacetum coccineum
GTGCAAAGAGGCATTGTTTTTCTGCTGGAATGGAGCAGTATTTATAGGCAGGGAATCCCAACAGCTCTCTAGAGGCGGTCCCGACGGTCCCTTATATATAAGGGGGCCGCCAGGCCTATAAGGGGGCCGCCGCCTAGACTCCGCTCCTTTTTTTGTCTTTTTGTGAGGAAGGTTGTATCTGGTGTAGAAGCTTACGTTTTTAGGGGAAAATTTGAATTTCAAATTTTAAGTTTTTAATAAAACTTTTTATTTTAATTAGAAAATATTTTGTAAAAGTATTTTTGAGAAAATACTTTTGTAGAATTAAAAGTGAGAATTAAGAGAAAAATATTTTCTTGATCACTAATCATGTTTAATTATTTTGTTTGTTCATACCTTAAGTGATCACTAATCTTAAAAATGAAATTTTATATTTAATAATTTGTAAATGTTTATTTTTATTGTAAACGTTTTTACATTTTGTTATTATCAGAACGTTGAGAGGTCGAAAAATATAAATAATATTTTTAGGCATTATTTGTATTAACACCTTTTGCACGCACTTTCTTTCTGTTCTAAATCAGTGTATACACTCCTTTTTTTCCTTTGATCATTTAATCATAAAGCTTTGTTTCCAAGTGATCCAAGCTTAATTCCTCAAGTGCAAGAGAAAAATACTTCTTATCATCAAGTCAAGAAGTGTTATAGTATAGTAGGGATAGTTGTGTAGTTGTGTTATATCTTGTAAATCATTTGTGTATATTGTGAAGGTGTGTATCGTAGTTGTGTACAATAAGTAGATTGTTGTGATCATTGTAAGTATAGTTAGATCGGGGTGATCTTAGTAAGTAGTGATAGATTGGTGTGATCGTAGTAGTGTCTTGGTGAAGTAAAGTTGTGAAGCAAAGTGAAGTTGTAAAGTAGAGAGAAGTTGTGAAGTGAAGCCAAGTTGTGAATTGTCGTGAAGTGGTGTGTTTAGTTGTGATAGATTGGTTCTAGCTAGGATTAGAACTCGACATTTTGCTTAGTGTCGGAAATTGGTGTAAGCTAAGTTGTGTACGGTTTTCTCCGCCTAAAGAGAGTTTGTTGACATAGTGAAGATAACTCTCGAGTTTGGTGCTCGGGGAGTGGAGTAGGGCGAAGAGGTGCTTTGTTACCGAACTACTATAAATCCTTGTGTTGTGGTTTGATCTTTCTAACTCTTATCTCTTGTGTTTCATATTTACTTGTCATTCACTTACATATTTGTATTGTTCATATTGTGCACATATTGAGATCACACAAAGTGGAATCTAAATTTTAATAAACAAACATAACATTAATTTAAAAACGGTAAACTATCCAATCCCCCTTCTAGTTTTTCACAATTGGTATCAAGAGCCACGTCAAAAGATTTTTAACATAAAAAAATGGGTATTTTAACTTGAATCGATCTATGGAATCGAAAAGAATTTTTATGAAGGACAATTATGCAAAGACCACCTCTATTTGAAGTGATGGATTTATTCATTGAAAAAATAGATTCGAAACTTATGTGTATCAAAGATCTAGATCTTTGGATGTTATTTACCTATTGGTTGATTTTCCTCCTATTCAATATAATCCCGAAACTAAAAAGAATGAAATTGTACCATTTGATAAACAAAACGATGATCTTAAAAAGAAACTTGCTAAAAATAATGAAGCTAAAATGGTGATTTATAATGCTTTACCACGTAAAGAATACGAAAGAATTTTCATGTGTAAAACCGCAAAAGAAATTTGGGATACTTTATTAATCACTCACCAAGGTAATAGTCAAGTCAAAGATAATAAAATAGATCTTCTTGTTCAACAATATGAACAATTTACGATTCCGGAAGAGGAATCGATAGATAATGCTTTTGCTAGATTTAACACTATTATTACTAGTCTAAAAGCACTTGATGAAGGTTTTTCTAGCAAGAATTATGTTAGGAAATTTCTTAGGGCACTTCATCCTAAATGGCGTGCAAAGGTTACGGCTATTGAAGAATCAAAGGATTTAACATCTCTATCGCTTGATGAACTTATTGAAAACTTGAAAGTTTATGAAGTAATAATTAAAAATGCATCTGAAGTGGTCAAAGGAAAAAGAGAACAAAATAGATCTCTTGCCTTGAAAGCCAAAAAGGAATCAAGTGATGAAGATAGTTCGACTTCTGATAGTGAAGACGAAGAATACGCCATGGCCATGAGAGACTTCAAGAAATTTTTCAAAAGACGAGAAAGATTCGTAAGACAACCACATGATAAAAGAAAGGTATCGCAAAGAAATAAAGACGACAAAAATGGAAAAGGCGAAAGAAAATGTTTTAAATGTGGGGATTCAAATCACCTCATCGGAGAGTGTCCAAAACTATCAAGAAGCTACAATCAAAGAGCCTTTGTTGGAAGATCATGAAGTGATAGCGACAAAGATGAAGAAGAAACGACTAAAGACGAAAAATGTCTTATGGCTATAGCCTCTAATGAGGTACTTTCCAAAACCGAATTCTTTAGTGATGACCAATCATTGTTAGATGAAAAAGACTTAGATAATGAGTATAATCGACTATGCAAAATAGGTCTAAAAGTCATGGCTAAAAATAAATCACTAAAACAAATTAAAAATAGATTAGAAAATGAAGTAATAGAACTAAAAAAAACTATCTAAAACAGAAAAAGGTAAAGAGGTCAATGAAGAGTGTAAAATATGTCAAGACCTTAGATTTGAAAATGAAAAACTTAAGGAAGAAATTTCTAAGGTTAAGCAATTTAATAATAGTAGTAAATCGCTTAAGAAAATGTTAAATCTTCAAAAACCTTCCGGTGATAAATCCGGCCTATGATTTAATTTTACCAAATGATCAACTAGTGAGTCTAAACAAGTGAATTTTGTTAAATCACAAGAGGTTGAGTCTAAAGAAAAAGTAGTAGAATTAAACTCAAGCCCAATACCAAAATTTATGCTTATAAACAATACTAAAATACCCATTGTAAGCAACAACAAAGTAAAACGTTTTTATAAACCTTCCTTAAAACCCAGAGTTGGCTTTACTAAGCTCAAAACGAGATCTAAGACTCCTCCTCAAAAAAGAACCAATAACTCTCACTCTCGGTCTAAAACACCACAACCTAGGAGAGATCAAGTTAGACAAAATTACGCTAATGATAATCATTCAATGTAGAATTATTCACAACATCCAAACTTCTCTCCATGGGGAATATGTCCACCTTATATGTATCCGAATCAAATGCAATATATGCAAAATATGTTCGGGACTAACAATTTTGGACCCATGAGACATTGGGGACCAAGTGGTTGAGTCGTTACAACATTCAAGTGGAGTTGTTCATTAACATTTCTTAGAATCCGACGAGCGAATTCATTATTAAAATCTTATGACGGGTTTTCTAAAAGATTTCTCCTTCAAAGCTTACTTACTTGAAGATGTTGAAGAAAACATATTGTAGGCAAAGGTATGTCTTCTTTCCAAACTTCTTAGAATTTAGATTATGTGTTAAATGTTAAATGACTATATATTATTATGCTACATGTGGTATATGCTAAACAAATAAGTTATAGTTAGTAGAACATAATTTAAGCTTATGGAAATAGTGTAGTCACTAGAAATGTTATTTGTTGGCTTTCTAGAATTAAGAGATTTTATTCATTATGAACTCGTCTCTCACGTAGTTGAATTAGAATTCTCTACGTACTTCTATAAAATGGAAATCTTATATGTCCATTAGTAGCGAACTCACGTAGATAAAGAAAAGTGAGTTGGTGGGTAATTATTAACATAGAAGTAGGATTAGTTTTTCATCTTACGCCTGAAAGGCATGACATCAAAATCACTATGGATGAAACAAACTCCTTTCGCCTACGACATCCGCATCGTATACACGTCTACAATAAACTACGTCTATCGAAATTTTCTCATCAAACTTTAAGTCCATTCTATTATTCTATCATTTTTTAAATATTACAAAACGTGACAATTAATTATTTCATCTGAAGTAATTAATTTATTCAATTGACAAGAAGTTGATTATAAACGTAAATAAATTCTCTCTCGGCTTGACAACTTGATTATTTCGTTCGAAGTAATCAAAGTATTTTTAATTAACGAAAAGTTAATTAAAATGTCAATTAAATTTCGTCAATCATTTCTAAACCATCTCTCGATCCAAAAATCTTGACAACTTAATTATTTCATTGGAAATTATTTAAGTTTACTTAACTTAACAAAAATTTAATTAAAAGTGTCAAGTATTTTTCTCTCGTCTTCAACTTCATTCATTCGACGACTAGAGTATATAAAATAATATTACTAGTATCTCCCGACGTATTTTGATAATTGTATATTTACAAAACTAGTCAAAATCGAAAAATAAATTATTTTTTTCAGATAGGCGGCCCCCTTAATTATTAAGGGGACCGGCCGTGTTAAAGTGGGCGACCCCCTTAATTATTAAGGGGACCGATCATTAAAATTTGCCAAATAATCCCTTTTTCTGCAAAACTAATTACCAAACACACCATTTTTGCAAAACTCTCCCTCCTGCTACTGTGTGACGAACACACACACTCAAAAACCATAAAATCCAATTCCCAAACTTAAAAATTCATCCAATTTTGCAAGGGGAAATCACCTATAACTCGATTAACAACACCTATTGTAAGATTTCTTATACTTTTCTTTTTCAATTTCATCCAATTTTGCTCTTAATCAAAATTGGGTATTTTTCATAACTTTTATATTTTTTTTACTTTTATGATTAAGTCTAGGAAATCCATAACTATAATGATTCCCGTAGTCATAGGATTTGAAATTGTCAATAGGATTAAGTCACTAATTCGTTTGGATTTCGAAAATTTATATACATTCTTTTTCGAATTTTTTTATTTTTTTTGAATTTCAAAACATGATTCTATACATTGTTGATTCATGCCAAAAACACGTTAAAATGATTATACATTGTATTTCGAAACATACATTCCTAAAGGCATATTTTTCAAATCAATGGGTAAAGTCTTATAAAAATAAAGGGGTGTTTGGTTCGTTTCTTAGGATTGATTTTTAGAGTCGAAATGAGCATCACTATATTTTTGTCACATGTATAAACCCTTAACTAACTTGTATAAGTCGTCAAGATATATAATTCATATATATATTGATACATTTTTATAAAAAGTGTAAAATAAAGGGGCGTTTGGTTAAACTTTTTAAAACATAGTATTAAGTCAAAACAAACACCATTTAACTCTCGTCAAGTCAAAAATAATGAACTTATATTTGTCAACAAAATATACAACTTAACGTATATCTTTCGCAAATTCAGTCAAGTTTTGTATTGATAAGAGAGTGTTTGGTTCATCTTCTAGATGTTGAAATATATAATTAATATATACTCTTTGACATCATAGATTAAGTCAAAAATAAATTAAGGAACATATGGATCACTTCTTAGGTTTTTTATTTTTAGAGTCGAAGTAATCCTTGTCCCACATTTTGTCATTTTTCAAAAACTTTATTTTTTTATTTATTTTCTTATTGTAATACTTTATTTTGTTGTTGTCATGTTTAGGTGATAAACATGCCTCGAGCAACTATCGGTGATACATCTCTTACCCGTTCTTACATTCCCAAAGTTTCCCAAACACCCGGTATCTCTCCTTCTATCGCACACTTCTACAAACCTATCAAAGATCGATGTATTCATGAGGGTAGAGTTGTTGATCAACTTTAGTACACATCCGATCACATCGATCATTGTTTTTCTAACATTCATCTCAATTGTCTCTACTATATCAATGAGCCAATTGTCCCTCGTTTCATTCTAGACTTTTATAGTCAAGTCACTCTTCAAAAAGATGACTCCGAAGTCATTCTTATCTCTTTCATGATTCAAAACAAATTCATCACTTTTTCTCTCCAACAATTCGGTCAAATCCTCAGAATCCCATTCACTGGTCAAGCTGTATTCACAAACGAATGGGATCTTGGTGCTCTTGCATACTCCTAAGACACTGAAGGACCATATCATACCGACCTCCCTACTCCTGAAGAAATTCATCAATTTCTTCAATTTCAACGTATTGACTCTAACCGCAAAATCAAAAACAAAAACGTCATTCTTTCTCCAAATCAAGTTTTGACCAAAGAGCTTAGACAAGACTTGAAAAGATGGAACAAACTCATTTATGAAAATGTGTTCGAACTAGGAGGACAGCGAGACCATCTCTTGGCTTTCTTTGCTCATATATTATATTGTATTCTAGCCGAGCAACAATATAATCTTGGCTATTTCTTTGTCAAAAGAATTGAAAGTGCACGAGTGACTCCTAAAGCCCATATTCCTTATGGTATGTTCCTGACACGTCTCTTTCGACATGTCATGGAACTTTACTCTCATCTTGACAATGGCATCTACGATGTCGTTGAATGAGTCATGCGTCTACTTGCTCTAAGACAAACCCGTCGACCCCGAAGTGATCGTAGAAAAGCCCGTCACTCCGTCTCTTCAACCTCTGCCTATCATAACCATGGATCTTCATCTCACCAAGGAGATGATGATGAGGATGATGGTGCTTCTCGTGCTAGTACCCCATCTCCTACAACCTACTAAACTCTCTCGGACCTCTCGTTTACTAACCACATGACATGAGGTTGTGAATTGAAGTTTTCGAAAAAAGATTACCATGCAACTTTGTTTTGATTTGTCTTGAATTTGTTGAATTTGTTGTTCTTCCGAATTAGACACGAAGTATAATGTATCTTTCGTTTCCATTTTACCAGTGAATTGAAGGTGAAAATGATTAGTAGGATCTTAAGCAGGTTAAAGTTTATTGTTGTAAAGTGATTGTTGTTGTGGATTGAAATCAATTAACGTTCACGGGATTTTATAAATCTTAGATTTAAACCGAGAAAAGAATCGTATCTTTCGCGGGATTTTACAAAATCAAGAAGAAACCGTAAAACAAAAATTATTGTTGGTGAAATCGTTGTTGTTGATGAAGAACTTGAACTTTTGTAAACGATTTGTGAGCTAAAACGATGAACGGTGAAATTTCTTACAACGAAAGGGCTAAAATGGAAAATTTTGAAAACTAAAATGTAAAACTAAAAAATAGCAAATATTAAAAGTTTAAAAGTAAAGAAAAAAAATGAAAAAATTTGAAATTTAAAAGGTTTAATATAAGCAAGTTAAAACTTAAATGAAAAAATGAAAACTATTTTAAAGTTGAGGGGCTAAAAGTGTAAAATTGGAAATATAACAAATTTTAAAAACGTGTTTTCTCCTATTTGGTTTTCTTCTTCGTATGAAATGTTAAAATAAGTCACGATTGTAAGTTTTTGATCTTTTGAACTCGATCGGTTATCGTCGGTAAAATCCGAATATACCACGTTGATCGAAACGACGACACGATCGGAACGGTATACGTTATAAGTCACGTAGATTACCGACACTCGAAACCGAAAACCGAAAACACGTGAACGAGTACTCGTTCGGTCTTCAAACAAAATACTCGTTCGGACCTATGAAAAACCACTCGTTCGATCCTTGCAAAGACCGCTCGTTCGATCCTTTAAGGTTTCTACTCGTTCGATGGTCTCTTGTTCGATGGTCTCTTGTTCGATGGTCTTTGGATTGTTCCTCGTTCGACCCTTATGAAATTGCACTCGTTCGACTCAAGCTATAAGAAACTCATTCGGTCCTTTACTTCTTCTTGTGTTGCCAAAAATATTTGATGAAAAGAAAGAAAAAAACTTTGACACAAAAACTTGAAAACTGTTAAAAAAATGAAACAAGACTTAAAATGAAAGAAGAAAGGAGATGAAAAACAATGAAACAAAAGAACACGTGAATAGTTTAAATAATCCCAACAAAAAAAAAACAAAACTGTTGCTAGTTATAGTTTAAAAAAAAAATCACAACATTTGAAGGAGTACGGCTGCAAAGAAAAGGAAAAGAAAAAAAACTAATCACGAAACTGAATAAGCTCAAAAATGACGCACAAAACCAAATCACCAAAAACCCACCCGTGGCGTAATGATAGTCCAAATGTCGGAACCAATATCCACTTTCCCAACTCATTTATGGAAACAAAAAAATAAAGATGAGAAGAATTGGAAGACATTGTAGAGAGAAATAAAGATGGTGGAAGGTATACAACGTTACACTCCAATGAGGAAAAATGGTAAAACCAAACCCCCGCTCCATACTTGGAGAGGGGTTTCATGCTTACCTAATACCATGAGGCTTTAATGCCTTGTGTATTCTACGGGCCGGGCTCGGATTAACTTGGGCTTTCGCCGATACACGTGACCGATTAGATTAATTTAAGAGCGTTTACCCGTTGTCGCCTAATACAACGTATATTATTTAGTGACTGAGGACCTAATAATAGTTATGACTGTACTTCCATTGTTCGGAACTCATTATTTTGAGCTAACAGATAGTTGGTTCTAGCTAGGATTAGAACTTGACATTTTGCTTAGTGTCGGAAATTGGTGTAAGCTAAGTTGTGTACGATTTTCTCCACCTAAAGGGAGTTTGTTGACATAGTGAAGATAACTCTCGAGTTTTGTGCTTGGGGAGTGGAGTAGGGCGAAGAGGTGCTTCGTTACCGAACCACTATAAATCCTTGTGTTATGGTTTGATCTTTCTAACTCTTATCTCTTGTATTTCATATTTACTTGTCAATTACTTACATATTTGTATTGTTCATATTGTGCACATATTGAGATCACACAAAGTCGAATCTAAATTTTTATAAACAAACATAACATTAATTTAAAAAGCGGTAAACTATTCAACCCCCTTCTAGTTTTCCACAAGTTTTGATTAATGAAGTTGAGTCTTTGGAATACACAGGATTTTACAATTCTTGATAAAACCGGGAAATCAAGTTTTCATGGGATTTTACAAATCAAAGAACAACCATATAATTCACCTAATGAAAGTGTATAGTTCTCCCAAGTAAAATGTATAAATCACCCAAGCTAATAATGTATAAATCGCCTAAACAATAATGTATAAATTGCCTAAAATAGTGATGTATAAATCGCCTGAAGAAAACACACGTATAAATTGCCTTAGCAAAATACGTATAAATCACCTTAAGAAATTCACGTATAATTCGCCTTAGGAAATTCACGTATAATTCGCCTTAGGAAATTCACATTTAAATCGCCTGAAGAAAACACACGTATAAATCGCCTGAACAAAAACACGTATAATTCGCCTAAACAAAAACACGTATAATTCGCCTGAACAAAAACACATATAATTCGCCTGACCAAATACGTATAATTCGCCCAATACACTTCGAAACTCAAAAATCAAAAATCTTAAAAAGACTCACTTTTTGACTTTGTTACCTGATTTTTCTTGTACTTATTACCTATCTAAGACTATTAGAATCTTAAAAACACAAACTTTAACATTTTTGACACGAAAAAATTGAAATCAAGATTCTTAGTACAAAACCCTTTTTCTAACCAAAAAGACTCAAAAAGATGAAGTTTTTGATGGTTTTTCAAAGATTTTCTTGTACTACTAGCATAAACTAAGATAACTAAAGAAGAAAGTTTAAGGCTTTATGGTTTTTAAACCCTCAAAAGATGCACACAAAACCTTCACAAACACCCCATGGCTCTTGATACCAATTGTAGAATATATTAACACATATAGTATGGGATTCGCTTAGAGTTTTTAGAGAGAGAGAAAGAGATGGTTGGATGAACACTTAGAGAGAGAAACAAAGAAAGAACAATTAGATTACTAGGTGAGAAAATGAACAACCAACACCCTCTCCATGTATGGAGAGGGTATAAATACTTCTAGCTATGACTGGCCATAGGCTTAGTCATGGGCTTTCCATGTGTCTTTGGCCCGGTTAGCTTACTAACATTACATATGATTAATCTATGAGCTACGACTAGCTATATTAGAAGTGACAGATACTTTTTGTATTCCTAACAGCTTTCCAGTCTCCTCAGCTATCTTTGCTCATTCAAAGTCTTTTCAATCTTGTGTATCATTGTTTGTGACCTCTCATTATATTTTCTTGTCCATTCTTGACCATGTAGACTTACATTACCATATCCCAGCACATTGTCGCTGATCATCACTTTGAGCTTTTCACAAACCTCGTTGAGTGTCCCATCGTTGAACTTGTGGACTTCGTCATATATCATCACCATCTTTTGATCATTCTTGTTCAGGTACACTACTCCTTTAGGATCACTCATTGTTCTGTAAGGCTGCTTGTATTGGATGTCATCTTTAAGGAACATTGGCTTCTCGAGATTTGGTATCCTCTGATAACTTTTAACCCCCAGCTGACCATCTTCTACTCTCTTCTTTATCACAACACTTAGAATGTAGAGAAGCAAAGAATTTATCAAATCATACTCTAACTTGCCATCTAGATGATGCAGTTTACCTTGAACCTTTGGCAAATACATATCTTCGCTGTCATTGTGACTCAACCTCGGGTAGTTAGATTCCTTGAACTCGTAATCTTTCTGATCAGATTTTTTAACCATAATTTTCTTTAAGAAACCATGTCCGTGCTTTCCCTCAACTTTAATCTCCTTAACACTAATGATCTTGTGTTTTTAGTATGTAACATTTCTCATTTTCGTGTCATTGTACGACGATATTAATGATCACTATTTATTTTAGTCCGATACGCGTTTACTTTTAATGTTTACTTTTAAGCTAAACCGCGTAGACTAGAAATAATCAATGAATGTAAACGGTCACCAAATAAATTAAGGTTTACATCAACCAAGTAAGAAATAATTATTTTGAGAATAATTATGTACTTTGCGTATTTTATTTTTATTGGTCACGTAAAAGGGTTACGTTTCGCGATAAAATACATTTGGACGCACCCCGGAAATACCTAGACTTACCTAGACTCAAACCAATACCCACTTTAAAAGCCTAAACACAAAACTTAATCAAGTCTTGTGTTTATATCCCTTTAATGCCGAATGTGGGCAAGTAAACTTGCATAAAAATCGTCCCATGTGGATTCATTAGCTAGCAAATCTCTCTAATGATCTTTAACAAGTACATGTACATCCATGAGTTATTAAATACATGTCCTAATGGTCCCCTAATGATCTCTTACACCTTGGATAATAACCATCTCTTTGTTTTTCTCTCTTGCGGGTAACCAAGAACCAAGTCACAAACCCATAAGATTTCCTAGCTAAGCAAGGATCTTGTACAAATCCTCTCATTAATACTTGTACTTAGTGGTTTAACTCAAAACCATGTGTGATCAACTAGAAGTCCTCTAAACCACTTCCTAGGGCACGATTCGGTTTGGAGTGTGGACTAGGAAAGGTAACTAAGCTCACTTGCCTATAAATATCACTCCCAAACTCACATAATACACTTTCACCAACCCTTAAACTCTCTCAAAGCTAAAACAACCTCTTTACCCTCTAAATCACTCGTCATTCGTTGAAGCCGAACTAAACTCGACCCACATTGGTCACTAAGGATCTAAGAAAACCTTTAAGGTCACGTACAAGGTTGTTGAGGCGTGTACACGAGCTAAGGGTCGAGTATACCGAGCTTTGAAGCTTGAAGTTATACACGCTTGGGTGTAACAAGTCGGGTTTACGTCTAAAGCTACCATCAAGGAGACTAGGACTATTGTAAGTCATTCTAGGTCCTCCACGTTGTCTTTCATACTCATATATCATTACTTGATCCTAGTTTCGCTTATACTTCGAGCTTGAAACTCAAGGTTACGTGAAACATGCATGGTTCGACCCATGCATGGTTCACGCACACTTTCTTGCCACAAAACAACCTAGTGTGGTGCCATACATAAATATTATACGTAAACTATGGTTGAAATCACGACATAAGGGTGTGGGATCACATGTTCGATCTTAACGAACGTTTGCATGATACGGGTCACGCTTAGAAAATGTTAAACACATTGGATTTGTGCTAGACAATTAAATGAAACCATATAACACACTAATAAACATTTCGGACCCTTAGTGGACTACGCGACCCATCTTCGTAAGCCCACAAGGCCCATACGACTTATAAGATATTTATGAACCTAAGATAAGTTAGTAGACCCTAAAGGAGCTAGCCCAAACCACTAGGACCTCTAACGGGCCTCTATCGAGCCCAATAAGGCCCAACGAGAGCTTATTAATAAGCCGCGGCTTATTAACAAGCCACTCGGGCTTAATCATAAAGGGAAGTGTTCATTTTGCTTCACATAGGGCTCCCGTCTTGTTTAG
>BQNB010184841.1:0-12272 GCA_026074375.1 Tanacetum coccineum
GTCATGTAGGTTGTTATTTTAGTTATCAAGTTTTACATTTATATTTTTCCGACTTAACCTAAAACAACACTTTAACGGACAGTGTACCCGATCTGATGTAGCTTCGTTAGAAAGTAAGGTGTCGATCACTAAGAGCGAGAGCGTTAATCTATAGTTATATCAATATTTTGGATAACTAATTTAAGTTAATTTAAACTATGTTCATTCTAATCTATGTTAAACCTATGCTAAACCTATGTTAATCCTAATTTTAACAAATAAATGGAGGGTTTTCAGTCTGAGAGACTGACACATGTTTTGTGGTGACTTAAATCAATTTAAAACATAATAACACATACAAGTAGATAATAAAAAGATAGAAGAGCACTCTAGCCAAATATAAGAAAATTGTATTAACTATGATTAATCCAATTAGAACCCAGGTTTGTTTATTTTAGTGCAATGAGTGCTTATCTCGAGGCGGCATATCATTTCAAGATTTAAGTTGTACTTCTTCATAAAACCTAGACACGAAGAATTCTGTCATAATTAAACGCATCCGTATAAAGCATCCTATTTGATGATTATAATCTATCTTAGGAGATTAATAATGGTGATCTTATTAAACCCTAGCTCATGAAGACTTTACCCACTTACTACTTAATGGCTCTTTATATACTAGTAGTCACCTGTCCGAGTCTTTACCAAAGGAATCAATATGTTATTTGCTGATCCTAGGTCACCTGCTAGTCTAACTTGTTCACATAAACCAATGGTAAAGATAGGTCAATATTTGTGATCCTATTACTCTAGATATATAAATTGCGGTTATAGAGAGTGATGTGTCACTGTAGTTTAGGTAAATTTAAGTTATCAAGTTTTACATTTATATTTTGTTGACTTTACCTAAAACAACACTTTAACGGGCAGTGTACCCAATTGGATGTAGCTTTGTTGGTATATAGGGTGTCGATCACTAAGAGCGAGAACATTAATCTATAGTTCTATCAATATTTTGGTTAACTAGACTAAGTTAATTTAAACTATGTTAATTCTATATTATGTTAAACCTATGCCAAACCTATATTAATCCTAATTCTAACGGAAGAGGGGGTTTCAGTCTAAGAGACTGACATAGGTTTTGTAGTAACTTAGATCAATTTAAAACACAATAACACATGTAAGTAGATAGACAAAAGATAGAAGAGCGGTCTAGCCAAATATAAAAAAATTGTATTAACCGTGATTAATCCAATTAAAATGTTGGTTTGTTTATTTAGTATAATGAGTGCTTATCTCAAGGAGGCATGTAATACCAAGATTTAGGCGGTACTTCTTCCTAAAACCTAGATACGTAGAATTCTATCATAATTAAATGCATCCGCATAAAGCATCATATTTGCTGATTATAATCTATCTTAGGAGATTAAGGCAATGGTGATCTTGTTAAACACAGCCAGGAGACTTTCATCCCACTTACTGCTTAATGAAATTTATAATTCTATAGTCCACTGTCCATTATTTACCAAATGAATCACACGATATATTTTGTTGATCTTAGGTCACCTGCTAGTCCAACTTGTTCACAATAAACAAATGGTGGTAAAGATAGGGCATTAATTGTGATCCTATTGTTCTAGATATATAAATCACTATATGAAGAGTCATCCCGGCATCTAGCTAACTTGGTCAGTATCACTAGATCCAGTTGAATGATAGGTCTCATACAAAAGCACGTAAACAAGTATGAATTGATAAACATAAACAAGCAATCAACGATAAATTTAGCATTCGATATAAACAAACTAAACAATCAAATCTTCATAATCATGGCTAATACCCAAGGGTATTAGCCCTTAATCATCATAATCAATAATAGAATAATAATTCAACCAAGGTAAACTAATCGAGTTAAACAAATGATACTAAAAATCGAACGATTACTAGAGTATACAAGATTACAAGGTGTTTCCTATCGAATTAGTAGCTTTGCTTGACCTCTTTTGCTCTTCTTGTCTTTTGAAAATCGACTTTAGTGGTTAAGGTACCGAAAATATGATCAAGCACACCTAAAACTTGTTTTTAGGTCTTCTATTTATAGTGTCTGAAATTTTGTCAATACAACGTATTGGTTGAGGTCAATACAGCGTACCGGGGGTTTCTTAGAGTAGGGACCACCTTCAATATCTTCCAGAATATATTAATACTTGTTATCCCATTAGTTTAATCCATACACAACATATTAATCATACCAAATATGCACTAATAAGCCAAATTTAATAAGAAGAAAAGAGAGAAAAAGAAAAGGTAGAATATTAGATTAAGAGAGGGAGAGATGGTGGATCTTTTACACATGTGAAAGCACACACACAAATGACCAACACTCTGTTCATGTGTGGAGAGGGTTCCTTTTATACCCTTAGCCTTCTACTTGGCACATGGGCTTCCTAAATGGGCCAAGCTTGGCTTAACTTGGGCTTTAAGCCCTAAACACGGACAAGATTAGATTACAATCCAAGCCCGTTAATACCTGACTAGCCTATTACGTTACAAAACCTAGTTTGACTTAATAAGACCGATAACATTCTTGTTTGACTTAATATAATCAAGGCTAACAATCTCCCCAAATGTTAAGGACTTCTTTGATCTCCCCAACGTTGACGTTCTTGATGGAGGTTATCTTGATTTAACTTTATCTTCCCTAATGTTGAAGATACGAGGTTTGAGCTTTGCCTTCTTTGGTCTTGTCTTGGTCTTTTCTTGTTTGTAATGGCTTTGTTTATTCATGCTTTGTGATCTTGATCTTGAGCCTTCGTCTTTTAACTTTGAGTTCTTGAGATCTTTTATCTCGCATCATCTCCTTGACTTGAATCATCTTGATTTGACTTTCTTGATCAACTTTTGCTCTCGACCGACATACTCATACTTATTGCATTCTTGTTTGACTTATATGATCATAAGGCTAACAATCTCCCCAAAATACGATTCTTGATTTGACTTTGAAGATCTTTGAGGAAGTTTTAGGATCAACACTCTTGATGCTAAATGATTAACTTTTAGAGCTCAAGTATGAGTATGTGGTAATGAATCCGACTTCGCTGGTACATGGTTGCAACGTCGATGTTTGAATCTGCATTTAAAAGGTTAGTGATAAACAACAGATATGGACGAAAGTGTCTTTGTCACTTCGTCGAATACGGTTGCAATAACCACGGTTCCCCGTTAATCAGTATAGATACCACATGTGATAAGATAGAATTCATATGAATCTTATTGACAGGGTTTCGTAGTTGTACTAGCCATTCTCGTTACCATAGCGTCTCAAAGCAGACAACACGGTAAGAGTGAATCAGATAGTTACCATCTTTCTGATTAAGTCGTCAATTCATATACCGATAAGAGTGAATCAGATAGTTACTATCTTTCTGATTAAGTCGTCATTTCATTTTACTGGAACAAGTTTGATTCACATAGAATCGCACCGTCATTTATTTTCAGTTGACACAAGTTTGATTCATATAGAATCGCTTAAGTCACCTACCAAGAGCTTGTTTGATGTTGGCTCAAGCAGGATTTCCATCTTCATGTGAATACTGTAAGTATCACTCGGGATGTTCTGGGCAAGATCTCAAGATAATGCGTAGGACTCTTTGTTATGATCTGTGAACTTTATGATGTTCAACAAGTGTATTTTGACATTGTGTCCTAATGAGATTTATAATTTGATCTCTTCTGGCTCTAGACTTGATTTGTGCACTTTTGGTTTTAGTAATCGGAGGCTGGAGCAGACAGCCCACCTATTCAATATCAACAATCTCGGAGTGAGATGTCAATAGATAACGTGTGTATCTTCGTGACAAATGAGATAAGTTTCTTTTGAGAGAAACTTGAATGGCTGGGAGGGTAATAGGGAAACATTCAATAAAGAAAACCTTGTGATAACTTTGATTGTGTTCTTTATTATTCCACTGCGTGTTATCAATCATTGTTATTGTTCATCCTAGATATATAAGATCTAATCAACCCCATCTTGAGCTATACACGATTTTATCAATTGGTATCAGATAAGGTTGCTCTTGATGAACAAGGGATTATACAAGGTTAATGTATCGAATTAGCGAAGAAAAGAAGGTATCGAATTCTGTTTTCTTTTTCGGTAAATTGCTCTAATTCGATATTAACCCTAATTCGGGAATGAATATTTTTGGTTCCATGATTCAAGAATCCGTGTAATTATGTACATCATAAGGGGATCATGGGTTTTAGGGTTGATTCATACGATTATTGTTTGATGAAGATGGCGTAACAAGAACCCTATTTTACTAGGGTTTTTCCAAAAAATAGTTCATTGTTTCTGATTTGCTCAAGGTCACGTTTCTGGTGCTTTAATCTTTTGTATTGAAGCCTTACTGATTTGATTCGCTGGTCTTAATAAGCAATTGGTTTTGTTGTCATTATTATCAAGAAGGATTTCACGTTGCTATTGCTATATCAGATCTTTTGATTTGTTATCTTTTTTAACGTGATTTAACTGATGATGCGACTATTTGGGTTTCACAACACCATGTATCTAATGCTTAATCATGTTCCTGCTGTTGTGGTTGATTATGTAACAGTAGGTTTCAATGGCTTCAAATTCAATACAAGATTGATTAGGGATTATTCGTTTAAAACCCTAACTATTGTTGGTGACATTCGTATGGAGACAAAGAGATTTGATATTAAGAAAGAAGATCTTTTATAATGAATGATGAGATTTGTTATAAAAAGAAAAGATACGGACAAGAGAATGATATGCATCATGATGTTATTTATTTGGGAAACATATCTTGGTATTTTACACGCTGATACTGTTTCATGTGAAGATATGCGTGTGAGATTTAATATGACAGCTTGCAATTTTTTTTGAATGAATTCACGTGTATATCTTTGAAAGATATTTATGTATATACTTGGAAGGTACTATTGCTGTCATATATCTTTATGCTGCTATTATGTTTGTTCGAATATTTTAAAGCTGCTCAAAGGTACTGTTCGAACAAGGGCTGTTCCAAGATAATTACAACTGTTTGAGCAATAAAGGTTAGTACTGTTGGATGTTTTTAGTACTGCTCGCTTATGATTAATACTGTCCGAGAAAGTATTTATACTGCTAGTGGCATCCGAGATATAAAGTTTGTACCGTTAGTACTATCCGACATAACTAGTTTATTATACGCGCTAGGACTTTAACAGATATCGGGTAACACATGGATTAGATCCTCGGAACATAACATTTTCAAATAGTTTTTAATCTTAATTGATTTTATGGCTTGGTTTGGAGATTATTTGAAGATGTGATTATGAAGACAGTTGATTATTGCTTATTTGATGTTATAGTTGGGTTTCGCAAATGCGTGTTCTTATCATATCTTAAAGTTGTGGTTGGCTTTTAAGATAACTTGTTCGTGCTTAAATAGTGTTGACGAAGACTTGTCAAAATCTAGTAAAGGTGTGTGATTTTTCTTATAGGTGCTCAAGATCATATTTGCTATCACTTAGTATGTGTCTGACCAAAATTGATATCCAGTTGTCACAAGTTTGATTCATATAGAATCTTGCAAGTCACCTACCAAGAGCTTGTTTGATGTTGAGTCAAGAAGGATTTCCATCTTTATTATGAATACTTAAGTATCACTCGGATGTTCTGGCAAGATCTCAAGGATAATGCATAGGACTCTTTGTTACACCTTGTGAACTTTATGGTGTTCAACAAGTGTATTTTTAAATTGTGTCCTAATGAGATTTATAATTTGATCTCTCTTGGCTCTAGACTCGATTTATGCACTTTGGTTTTGGTAATCGGAGGCTGCATCAGACTGCCACCTATTCAATATCAACAATCTCGGAGTGAGATGTCAATAGATAACGTGTGTATCTCCGTGACAAATGAGACAAGTTTCTTTTGAGAGAAACTCGAATGGCTAGGAAGGGTTGTGCATTACATCACTGGGTCCATGACGTCTTTCTTCAATATCAACAATCATCTTTGTGATTTTGATAGATTATGTATTGACCCGGTTTCTGCCTAAGGTGTTTGGAGGGCTGCTTTGTTTTCACCCTTTATCTATACATTTCTTTTTAATTCTTCAACCCCTTCAATGCTTACCAAGACGTCATTACTAACACCTTGTTGTGATTGTCTAGTGTTAGCTCAATCTTAGTCGGCATTTTCCCTTATTCTCATTCTTTTCCAATCATACCTAAGGACTGCTATTTCTAACTATGGATTGTCCTTGGGTAGATCCCTCTGGTTCAGGTTGGATCGTAGGACTTATACCTAACCTTAACAACCTTATGACTTCAGCGACGTCGTGAGATTAATTGGTTATGGGTATAGAGATCGAACCCTAAAACCATTTTCTGACATTGTTATTTTCAAATACCCCCTACACATGTGCTCCGAGATTCAAAATTGTTTAGCATATGAGGGAAAGAGTTGCACTTAGAGTTTTAAAGATCACATTCTTCTATATCATATTTTCTCTCCTTATTTTAAATAATAAAACACTTAGTATTTGAAATACCAATTGATTAAAATTTATGAAATGAAAAGTTCCATGGGGAGAAAAATTATACCACGATATTGCATGAATTCATTTTTCAGATTGCTCCCCTTTAATAGTATATGTGGCATACCAATATTTATTAAAACTTGACATTGGAATAAAAAATTGATATGACAAATGTTGAAGACGGAGTGAGAAGCCTTAGTGAACAATTTATATTATTATTTGACATTATAATTTCCACATTTTAGTTTCATGAAATGTGTTTGGATACATAGAATTGACATTTATGAGATGTACCCAACACATTAAAAGGATTTGGTTTTAAAAGTTCCCCCTTAGAAATTGATCCACATAAAATGACATTGATAGTACCACAATTTTGTAAATATAATTGAGGAAGGGAGTGTTAAACACACAAGTTTAGCAAATACCACTTTTTGTGGAAAGATGAAACAAATTATATTGTAGACAATTTGACATTCAAAAGTCCTTTTTGGAAAATTGTGTTCAACGCTTTATAAAAACCATGATAGAAGACTTCTCTTCTATTTAAAGAGTAAGCGCACTAAAACGTACACTTCCCTTGTACATTCGGGTCCGAGTTATGCACTGAAATGTACATAAGTCCTTATGAGAAAATTTAGAAATGACATGTTTTAAAAACATTTGAAACTCTTGTTCGAACTTCATTTACACGCCCGTGTTGATGTTATTCAACATTTCTAGGTACGTAAATGTTATCGATTCCAAGAGACATGTCGAGAAGATTCTTTTTATATTTTTGAAAATTTTCTGATTTTATAATTTGTTTTTATAGATTTTATATTTTTGTTGGTTCAATATTTTTGTATTTTGCTATTGCTACGGCTATATCGTTTACTTAAAGATTTATCGTATGCTGCATTAGAATATCGATGGCGAAAGATTAGTAGAATGTTGGATTTGTTGTAAGCGTAAGTTGAATGTCAAAGAGGTTTAGGTTTAGAACGGACTTGTTGCGATATTTGAGGTGTTGTCGAAAATATATCGGATATACTTGCGAGTCAAAACAAAAGATGCACTCAGTCAATAGAAAGTATACACGAGTCGAGGTTGATAAAAAGGAAAGTTCTATATTTTTGGAAGGTCAAGCCGAATTATCGTTAAACTTTATAAAAGCGTCAAAAATATATTTTTATTATCAAACTTATGATAAAATGTAGAAAAACGTTAAGTGTCGAGTTTAGGTCAACATTTTTAGTTATCGATCCACAGATAATGTTGTTTGGGGACACTAAAAGACAAAACAAAAGGAGACAAAATACACAAAAGAATGGGAACCCGGAAAGACACTAAAAACGAAATACACTAGGAAGTAAATACACACAGAGACAAAAGACACTAAAAGACGAAATACACATAAAATACAAAATAATATCTACAGATGTTATGAATAGTACTAGACATGTCAAACCTAATAACTTTATTGAAAGAAGTTTTATAAAAAGTAAACTGCCGAGTCAACACGTGCTCGTTGGGAAGATCAGTTCTAGCGTTAAAGCGTTATTCGTTGTGCCAACCAAACATAAACGACGACTATATGATATGATGTATCCGCTAGAACCGTTTAGATTCCTTTTTACTGATTAATAATTTTGATCCCTACCGAATAAGGTGTAGATCATAGCCCCAATCTTTTACAGTTTTGAATATAAATGTTTTATAACTTGGGGTGAGAAACATTGCTTGTTTTTAAAACTGGACACAAGTACTTTACGTGAGATTTTCCCTGTTTACGTGTTGCCTAAGTAGCTTTTAGACCACTACTGCCCGAACTATCATGAACTGTCAATCTCTTGACTGGAGGACCGGTCGAGGGAGCGCGAATGAATAAATAGATCTATTGGGACTAATTATCCCTATCCGGGTGAGTAGCGCTCACTACCCACGGGGCGCCCGATAAACGGATATATGTCATGTCGTACTGGTTAGGTTGTCTTTGGTCGGACACCTGGAAGGGCAAACAAATACTTATAGCAATGTACATGCTATCTTGCGTAATTAGCTTCAGTGTCATGAGCTTAGTGCAACGTAAATACTTTTTATGTGAAGTTGTATCTGTTATAACTGTCGCATACGTTTTGATATCTTGTGGTCCACTATAACAACGTTTGAACTAAACCTATGAATTCACTCAACTTTATGTTGACGTTTTAAGCATGTTTTTCTCAGGTGCTTAGCATGGATGCTGTTGCTTGACTTATGTGAAGTCTATTTGCCTGTACCGGTTTACCAGAGATTTATCTATGTATTTAAATACCGTTGTTGAACTTATTTAAGCTTCCGCATTTTAACTTTGAATCTTTTAAATTTAATCGATGTAAAACTTATTATTATTATTTTAAAATTTTGCAACGGTGTTTATTTTTCAAAACGTACCCTTAGAGGTCGTTCTTTATGCTTTGTACTTGAGATGCTCAATAAAGTCACGCCTCCGGACACGTATTCCGTCCAGGCCCCGTCTGGGGGTGTGACAGATATGCATCAGAAAGTGTCATTGGATCAAACATGTTAACAGAATCCATGATCTGGACTCTTAAACCACCAATGTATCGGGAGACAAACTGATCTTCTGTCTCTTGAATGTCATTCCTTGCAATTAACTGGTAAAATTCGGTTGTATAATCTTCAACAGATTTGGACCCTTGTTTCAGATTCTGTAACCGCTGGTACATCTGCCGCTGGTAATTATGAGGAATAAAATTAGCCCTCATGCACTTCTTCATCTTCTGCCAACTCGTTATCCTTGGCTTTCCAACCCTCTCCCTTGTCAGTTTCAATTGTTGCCACCACGCGGATGCCCTACCACGAAGTTTGGTAGCGATCAACGAAACCCTCTTGTTTTCAGGGACTTCTTTGAACTCAAACACTTCTTCAACCGCAACAAGCCAATCAATGAACCCCTCAGGACTCAAAGTATCCCCAACAAAATCAGAAATATTGACTCTCATTCTAGATTCCCAACGCCTGTTATCCTCCTTTTGATTTCGCCTTGGTCGTCTTCCTGACTGTTCATCAGAAGATGAATCGTCATCCTCCCCAAATGGGTTTTCTGATTGTTCGTCATCAGTACCCCGACCATAACACGATCTTCCAATTCTTGTTCATGTATCTCATTAAGAGTCCTGTTTTTCCTTGGAGGCATCTTAATCAGGAACTTCGGCTCTTGATACCAACTGATGTAGAGAAAATAAAGAGATAAATAATTAGATCTGTTGATTATACCGAATACCAAAAACAATTCTTTCAAATATCGTTGATTCAAATGAATACCGATAACCAGGGTAAAATTTCTTGGCAAACAGCGGTCAATGATTTATTTTTATTAAAACTGATAACTGACCGGCAAGGGTTACAGCAGATTGTTTAAATAGACTCACAAAACTGAAACGGGCCTAAAAAGACAGATGGGCCATGAGCTAGAACAAAAACAAGTCCAACAAAAAATCAAAAAACAGAAAAATGTAAATAACTCATAGTAAACGAGGGTTTTGGGCCTCGAAAAATCTGTAACTAGCTTAGCTTACAGCTACGTCCGCCTCGTTTTTCCCTTCGATTTGAGTGGTCACGGGCCTGAAACGGACTTACGGATCAAAAGTTATGACTGTTTTATTGAAGCCCTTTTCTTCACACGATCTTGGGCTTCTAAACACAAGTCAGCCCGTTGTTCAATACTTGAACCTCCATCACCAAAGTTTTTTTTTTTTTTGGTAAAAGGTTGTTATACCCGGTAAATAGAATTTGAATAGGGTAAGCTCATTTAATTTCATATGTCTGAGTCTTGATCGAAGGACATTACTCACAAACATATCAGTTTATACAATTGATTGAAATTATACAACTTTATTTTTCGTGAACCTTGAGATGAGAAAGACTAACAAGATTAAATTATTTTAACCAATATTCGTTCTATGTATTATGATAAAAATGGCAAAATGTTGATGCACTTTTATCTTTTCGTCACTTGTATCGTTCAGTTTCTTCAAGTTAACCTCTTTGTGACAACTTCTTTAGTGACTGTGTGAGCAACCGTAGAGGCAATTAATTTAGTTGCTTGTTTCGTTTTCTTGATCAAATCGACAAAAGGTACACGTTTCTATTTACCTTTTATTTGTGTTAACCATATGCTATTACTAGGTCCTATCCGCTGCGTACTCGTGGCTAAACTAGTTACCTAGGTATTTAAATCCCAACATCACTTTGTCAAGAACTGCACCATTCAGGCAAACTTTACACCTTATGGTTCAAGTTACTTTCTCCATCCCACCGGACGGTTAACAAATGGCCGGACCATCGCTGATTTCATTGGTAAGTTTCGTTTCTTTCTGCACACATGGGCGTATCACCATCCTATATTAAGGGTGGAGGGTGTGGTTGGGGGTTTTCCTTCGCCACATCAGCTCCACATCATCAAAAAACACCCACTTAATTTTTTCCTTCAACTTTCCCTCAACCATTGCAGCACAATTTTTCTTATCTAATAATTTTTTTTACTTTTTATCATTTAAAAATACCCACAAAACACAAATACCCACTCACAACATAATAAAAAATAATTTCTCTTACTTTGAGATTTGTTTCTCTCTCCTAAAGATTCCCTTTTTTCATTTCTATCCTTCGGGACTTGACTCCCGCATGAGAAAAAAAAAAGAGTTTTGCAGAATAGAAGGGTAGGGAGTTCCTGCAAGGAAAAGAGAAAATAGTGGCTTATCTTTTATGTTCCCGTATCCACACCTTGTACCCTAATGGGACTCATAAACATGCGATATAAACTTTAGGCTATATTATTTGTGGCTGATGATATCATGCAGCACAATTTTTGAAGATTAAGTTTCAAAGACCATATCAAGAGTTGTACCATCAATTAGCAAAAGGCAGACAAAATGGTTTTCCGGCCAATGGAGTTAACTTCGCCAGCGGTGGAAGTGGACTCTTAAATGATACAAACAAGGATGCTGTAAGATGATTGACCCTTTATATAACTTTTATTTTAAATCACCTTTGACGAGATCTATCATGCTTTCGATATACAATTAAAAGATATATCTAAAATTTGATGACCAGTTAGAAGTTGATGCCATTGTTTGCATTTAACTCGTAACTGTTCTTTAAAAAAAATGAACACGATTTCATTTAATCTAAGACTTGAGAACACATGTTAGTTACATTACAAAATGCTAACCTCATTTTCTTTGCACGATGGGCAGGGGGTGACATCAATTCATGTCCAACTAGAACAATTTCAAGCCCTAGTTGATCAAGAACATATACACAAAAACCAAACCACAAATTCCATTTTTTTCTTAGCATCCGGTTCAAATGATGTTTTCACATATTTCCTAGAACCTGGCAGCCCAAACCTAACCCCTAGAGTGTATGCAATAATTTTGCTGCAACAAGTAACCCGCTTCCTTGACAAAATCTACAAGCTTGGGGCTCGTAGGATTGTCATTTTCCCAATGGGTCCTTTGGGGTGTATTCCTGGGAGAGTCCTCCTACCTGGTGCAACTACTACCGAATGCTTTGGAAAAATAAACGCCATGGCTAAAATTTTTAATGCTGGCTTGGAGCGTCTGGTACAAAATATACCTACCAAGTACCCTAATGCAATAGGTATCTATGGAGTATGTTGGGATTTAAATACCTAGGTAACTAGTTTAGCCACGAGTACGCAGCGGATAGGACCTAGTAATAGCATATGGT
>BQNB010184842.1:0-12272 GCA_026074375.1 Tanacetum coccineum
TTCTGTGTCATGAGCTTAGGAAAACGTAATTACATTTTATAATGTTTGCATATGTTGCATTATCATGGGGAAATCTTGCGGTCCTACATTATATATTTTATAAACCTATGAATTCACTCAACAATATGGTGACGTTTTAAGCAATGCTTTCTCAAGAGATCAGTAAGGTACAAGACAAGGGATACATTGGTGGTCGTTATTTTGGAAGTCATGCATTAAAGATTTGGTTGCATTACATTTTGGGGAACACTTGTTATGGACTAGAATCTTATAATTTGTATTTTAAACTAGTGAAGCTTCGGTCTTTTTGTAACAAACACTTTGCTAAATCCAATGTATCAGTTTTTAAATGACTTTTGGGTCATTCTTATATATATCTTTTGTTATTGATCTATGAAGTACCACCCTCAGACCCATATTCCGCTGCGATCCATTTTAGGAGTGTTACAGATTGGTATCAAGAGCCAAGGTTATAGAGAACCAGGTCAAATGTTTTTGTTGGATTATAACCATTTTCAAACATTGCATTCATACAAAGGGATTTTCACGGGACATACATACACTTGTTGTTACATTAGTTGATTAGACTAGATGCATTCATGATTGATATACATGTTATGATATATATGTATATTATTATAAGAGTCTTATATTAAATACTTATATAAGCTACTTTTGATTTTTAGATATAGTCATGTCGGATTCAGAGGATTCCACAGTCACCTACACGGCGGTATCCAGTCCATTTGGAGGTTTGTCAGACATCAGATCTCCAAGAGTCGATGGACCACCCATGATGCTAGAGGATCCGTATACATATGTGGTAGCCGCTTTTCAGGCCCCGCCATCTCCTGATTATGTGTCGGGTCCTGAGTACACACCTCTACCAGAGTTTGTTCTTGAGCCGGTATACCTGGAGTTTATGCCACCAGAAGACGATGTACTCCCAGCTGAGGAGCAGCCACTGCCTGCTGCTATCTCACCCACTGCTGATTCACCAGGATATGTTCCTGAGTCCAATCATGAGGAGGATCTAGAGGAGGATGATGATGAGGATCCTAAGGACGATCCAGCTGATTATCCCACCGATAGAGATGATGATGAGGAGGAGGAGAAGGAACCCTCCAGAGATGAGGCTGATGATGAGGAGGAGGACGAGGACGATGAGGAGGAGGAGGAGGACCCAGCTCTGGCCGACTCTATCCCACCACCTGTATACCATGTTACAGCTAGGATATCTATCCGAGCGCAGACACCCATACCACTTTCTTCAAATACAGAGGTTGCCAGACTTCTTGTTATACCTACTCCACCACCATCACCACTCTCCCCATGGTCATCACCACTACCTCAGATCTCCTCACCGCCACTACCAGTATCATCACCACTCCTAGTATCACCACCACCACCGGCTAGTCCTACTTATCCATTGGGATATCGAGCTGCTATGATCCGGCTGAGAGCCAAGGCACCATCTACTTCTCATTCACTGCCATTACCATCACCCATCATACTCTCCCGCACTTGATCAGATGTACCACCATCAAGGACACCACCTATCTTACCTATACCCTTACCTACTTCATCACCATCTTTGCTGCTACCCTCTACTGACCATGGAGCAGACATGCCTGAGGTTTGCTTTCCACCTCGGAAGAGGTTATGTTTTGCTTTTGGTCCTAGGTACGAGGTCTGAGAGAGCTCGTCTGCTCCTGCTACTAGACCGACTAGAGGTTTTAGGGAAGACTATGGTTTCATTGCCACTTTGGATAGGGAGATTAGGCGAGATCCAAAGAGAGAGGTTGGTTATGGGAATATAGATACTTTGGATGAGATGCTTGAGGACATGCCAGGGGCACTGGCGACTGATGAGACAGAGTTAGGTCGGAGGATGACAAACTTTGTTACTACTGTTAGACAGGACAAATATGAGATTTATGTGAGACTGGGTGAGGCACAGGATGAGAGGTCGGCTCAACTTACTACAGAGAGATAGACGTGCTCATGCTCACACTGTTTTACTCATGGAGAGAGAGGCCAAACTTTCCCGTGAGGCCTAAGGACGGTCTATGGATGCTAGCGACCTTGTACGTTCCGAGGTTATGGCATTGCGTACTTAAGTGGTAGCACAACAGTCAGAGATTGCAGCCTTGCGAGCAGTAGACTGTGCTCGGCATCACAGCTTGTAGAGACACTAAGACTGATGAGTACATTGCAGACACATGTGACAGCACTGTAATCGTGTCAATAGTATATATATATATATATATATATATATATATATATATATATATATATATATATATTATAGGTAAACTAGCAAATCACTTTTAACCAAAGCAATAAACCAATTCACAAAAAAAATATAATTCCAGAAGTATCAATTTTGAAAGTGAACCTTTCTAGTCGTTTCCTGGGTCGTTTTAGTTCCGACGAGGCGTGAATTAAACTTTTTGTTGAAGTTTGTAATCGGGATTTTGAATAGTTAAAGATTTTTGATTTAGTTTCTATTTCTACAATTATAATGCAAAAACAAACAAAGGCAAACAACAATTAAAGCAATTACGTATTAAGCACAAAAAAATTGTTAATGGGAATATAAACTATAAGCTACGATTTTAAAACGAGTTCAATTCTAACTAGAAGACTATTTTAAAACTATTTTTATGAACTAATTAAAAAAACTAATTAGATAATGAAATTTAAAAAAAATAAATTAAAACAAGCTTTGTAGATAATCTAAAATAAGCTGATTTGCCAAATATTAAAACTAAGCTATTCCTTAAAACCTATATTAACAACCATTTTCAAACTATAACAATAAAAGAGTCCTAGTCAAATGGTAAACACCATGGGGATGTGAAAACGAGGTCCTTGGTTCGAATCTAGTTATGCCATGTTTTTATTATCTTTTTTTAGGAATAAACTAGTAATAAGCTAATCGAATAAAAGGCGAGCTATTATATCGAAAAGAAATAAGCTGATAGATTAAGCCATAACAAAAACCACATGGACAGGAGGAACAAAATAAGCCAAGATATAAAGGGAAACAACTTTTCTAAAATAAGCAAAGTGAAAAGTAAAACTAAATATGCTATATGAAATAAACCACGTCGAAATAGCTATGGATAAGCTATCTCGAACATCAACCCAGTTCCAAATCGAGTAACTGAATAAGCTATAAGCAGGCTTAATAAGAGACCAAACAAATGAATCATCAAACCTGGAAAATCGTCTTTTATACCTTTTGAATCAACAATCAGTCGACTAGAAACATACTTTGATAAATCAAAAGGTGCGTTACAAATTAAGCATAATCTATTACAATAGAACTTAATGGAAAAATTCATAGAAGTAATAATCTAATCTAAATATTGCTACTCGTATTCTACGAATTGATTTTTTTTTAATAAAGATGTATAACAAAAAGATGTAAAAGGTTCCTCTAAAGATGATAAGATATTAAACTATTATATGAAAAAGATGTGATATGAAAGATGTATCTCAAATCTTTGGCTGATGCGTTCCATTTTATAGGAGAAATGTAGGTTTTCTTCACTTCTTGTTTTTGGGCCTAGATTCATTGTCTTTTTTTTCTTTTTCTTTTTAAGACTTGGGCCGGATCCATTTCATATGGTCTTGGGCTGAGCTTTTTGGGCTGGACTTATCAAGAGTTGTTAAGTCTTAATCTTTTAATACGTATAGGTCGGTTTTTTTGACATTATAAATGGTTGTCGGGTGGCCCAACAGATTTAAATGACTGCACCGTCGGACTCGTAATCTCGTGCTCTTTCCAATAGAGTGCTCCTGGTTTTGATGTGCCTCATATTAGGCTACGTTTTTTTGTTCTGTTTTCTCGTGTCGATATCCAGTTATTCAATGCACACACGCGCGCAAAAAAAATGGTTAAGTTGGTTATAGAGCACAAGACGACTAGAGGTTATACAAACAGCAGATTACAACGAACACATAGAAAAGAAAAGATAAGAAAGAGAAAAGGATTACAAAACTAAAAAGAAAGTAAGAGGAGATAAGACACGATGAATAAAGGAAAAAGAAGAATTAATTAGAAGAAGAGATAACGAGAAAAATGAACCACGCAAGAACACTCGCATCGCTATGGGTTGGCAATTTTATATTCGTGTTTTGGTGTGTTTTTTGATAAGTTTGCAAACGTCGTATATTATTTGAGACTAAAAAGGTATGTATATATAAGGCATCCTACTGCAGAGAAAACTCCTCATAACGCGCTTGAGATAATGAGTGTGATTGTTGTGTCCTCACGTGCAATGATAATTAAGATGGTGCACATGTTTAGAAAAACCAACGATTCTAATTTTCATAATAACTGTCGTTTTTGTAGAATATATGTAATAGAGTATGCCGTATGTATGACCTAGACAATGTATTTGCGCAAAGTTTGTTGAAATAACGTTTAGCAACGTAGTGATGTTAGAGAAAGTGAAAATTTAACATAGAGTTTTGTTTTGTGTGTGTGAATGATTGGAGTCCGTTTCCCCGTGAAATTTTGAGAAGAATCCTAATTTTTTTTGTCTTGTAGATTTTTGGTGAATCTTGTATTAGCAAAGTGTAAAATTTAAAGGGATTAAGAAATTACTAGTTTTTTAAACACTCCCCGTTTTACCATTTTCTTTCTTGCACATATATTTTTCTTATTTGTCATTATATACAACATGCTTGAATTTCATTATTGATCATAACATTTAGGATCACTGAATAAGAAACATCTCAATCCTAAGGTGCCCTAGAAGGATAAATTCATCGTCCTTGATTTTTCACATATTCCTAAACTAAGCTTAAAAATGAAATCATTGTTAATTACAAGTTGGGATGCTAACGCTACTCATATTTTCAATTTTTGTAAAACTTCTCCTCCCGACAGATATTATATATTAAAGTGTGTGTGCTCAGTTTTGAATTTTGACCATCCAACCCACTTTTTAGATAGTTATAACATTTCCAAGTTTCACGTTCCACTTTTAGTTATATGAATTCGAAGGTGAGATTGTCCCATGTAGCAACATTTCTTCTCGGTGCATCCCAACCTCGTAGGCTAAGTGACCAGACTTTTGACACCCCTTAGAGAATAATTTGTCGAGACTCTCCAACTTTTAAACCCTTACTAAAAAAATTTCGTAAAACTTAGTAAGATTATAACTCAAAGCAAGCTAATTCCTCCAAAATTAAGACATTGTAGGTAAGTTAACTCCCTTAGAGTTACTTTCTTCTCGGAACCTCCCGACCTCATCAGTCAAGTGCCTAGGCTTTTGACACCTCACAGAGAATACTGATCAGAATTAACAAACGTCCGGTTTCAAAATTTTGTAGGGATTAACAAGTTTAAGTTCAAAAGAATGTTTAAATTTTAGAAAAATACATTTTCCCTTTATTTATTAAGCAACTTATACTAGCAACATTATTATAATTTTCACATCATTTTCATTTTTTTCCATTTATTCATTTTTTTCACCTTTTTTTTCATTTTTTTACAACATTAATATTTACACCGTATAAAGGGAAAATTTCTTTTTAGAAAATTAAAACATATTTTTGATCAAAAACTCTTATTTATCAATTCATCGATAAAACTTTTTACTCTAAAAATTTAAGAGTGATAAAACACTAACTTGTCTTTCAAAAAGAGCATGTATTATTAGTCATTTTAGAAGTTACTAGGAGAAAAAGCCACAAATTACACTTATGAGCTTTTAAGATTTCCAACTAATCCTTGCTTAGCATTCCAACTTATATTTAACTCTATCATTTCTCATTCTTCGCAAATTTAAAATCTTTAATAAAAAGATCCGTGAATGCTTAGCCAAATAAAATTAAGCTTTGCATATTAAAGTCATTTATGGAAACTTGCAAAATCTTGGCCTTTGAGCTAGAATTCGCATTTTAAAGCTTCTTGTATAAAAGACTAGCAAAAGCTCATACATTTATAAAGGTTAAGGGAGTAGGCTAGAGCTCAACATGCTCGGTCAAGTAAGAAATTATTCTTATTCTCACCAGCGGAAAGTCAACATTTGTGATAAACACTAATTTTATTTTTGCAAATTTTTTTTAAATTTTGGAATAAAATCACATTTTTGTATTTTCTTGGTAAAACAGGGTTACGTGAAAGACATAGAAAAATGCAAGTAGGATCAAATCGATAGATTCCCCCTCATACTAGAGTGATACATTGTCCTCAATGTGGGTGTTTCCACCCTCTCATATTAATTTCAATGTATATTCCTAATATAAAAGGGAATCTCACGTAAATCTAAAGCCGTTTATTAATTATGCCAAAGATTAAACGTTAGTCAATAAGATCAAGGATATAGGATTCCCAAAATAAGCATGCAAAGGAATGAAGACCGAGTGAGCATTGGACAAAACCACCAGCACGAGAGTATTCATAATCTAGGTAATCCTGACAAATCATCACAGACAACAAAAACACAAGATTGGAAGAGGCGAGCCCCCTCACATCACACTTATTAGAAAATAGACAGAAAACAGAAACACGGTTTGCCTCCCGAGAAGCGCTTATTTTTGTTAAGCGAGTCTTGAGCCTGACTCGATCCCCCATACTTGATTTGGTCAAGGAGGATAGAAATGGAGATACGGAACATCCAAGATTGGCATGTCCCCTCCATAGATCATCATCGGGATTTTATTAAAGAAATTATGACTGATCTTGAGAGCTTTAAAGCCCCGATGAGACATTTGAAGTTTTCTTGTTGAATCTCCCGAATAGGACTCATCATTAGCGTAAACATATTCATACTCCGATGGAGATATGATGTGAGCAAGATCATCGTTGAAAATCTCAGATGCATAATCACTCTCATCATCGAATGATTCATACTCTGGAAGAGAAATATCTGTATAAATAGTGGTACTGCCACTATTCTCTTTTTCAAAATCATTTTCAGAATTAAGCTCTTTCGGAGGGCGAGGAGATGAGTTGTCATATAATAACTTCTTAATAAGACGAATGGATTCCTTCGGATCAAAGTTGGTTTCAGCAATTCCTGGTGGAATTGGAATGATAAGAGCGAGCTCACCGGCGAACTCCTCAAGAAGGAAATCAATCTTGGGGGAAGTTATCATGGTATCTTTATTAAGCAATGATTCTATGAAATCAGATTCAGCATTAAAGTGATCATTTTCATTTCCTGGTGGAATTGAATCAAGATCTTCTAACACCTCATTATAAAGCGGATTAATCCCACTAGAAAAGATTTCTTCATCAAATTCGAGAAGAGGGTTTGAGTAAATTTTAAAATTTTCTACCGAAACATCTTCATCAAAAGATGACTCGTCATCACTAGAGGTATAATCAGCATTAGAATCGAAGAGAGGATTAGAGAAAATCTCAGAATCATTGTTAAAATCAGAAGAATTATCACAAAAAGGAAAATCATACTCGCTTACGTAATCAGATAAATCCTCGGATTCACTTGGGGTTAGATTAAGGTTCTCAACACTGGACTTAATTTCTTCGTCCGAATCTATTTCCGGAGTGTCAAGATGCTCATCCTCTATTACGAGAGAGTCCGTAATTGGTAAGTCGGGTGTGATTACATCTAATGGAGGAGTTTCATCAATACTCTCTCTGTAGAAATCGTCATCATCGTTAGAATAGTAAATGGGAGGATTCCAATATTGAGAACTATCCTGCTCTTCCTGCTTTAGTTGATTTGAAGTATTACCAAGAGTTGGTAAATCTTTAGAGAATTGAAGCAGCAATTCTTGCATACTTTCTGTATCAATATGCTTTTCTTCCAAAGTTTGCATAATTGTAAGAATATTCTCCTCAGCTAGCAATACTGCAATACTCTTTTCTTTAGGAGGTTGATTATTATTTTTTAAACAGGTTCGTATAGCTTTTATTAGTTTCTCTTTAGCAAGCATCATTTCCGTACTCATTTCCTGACGAGGTTGATGAATGACGGGATACTGCAGGGGTTAGAATTGGTCAAAACTGGAAGAATTAGAATTATAGAAAAAATTAGGCTCATAGAAATTTTGATTCATCGGTTGACACTCAAAAGTCGCATGAGGACCCCCGCAGTCTTCACAACAAAGATATTGATGTGGAAAACTTAGTGAAGTTTGTGGAAAATTATCAAGGTTTTGATTGAAACGCGAGTCCTGATTGTAGACAAATGGAACTTGTGATGGACAATCATAACCATAATGAGCGTCGTTCCCACATAACTCACATGGACATCCATATTCATCACTCATACTTCCACAGAAGAAACAGATGAATTGGTTGGATGATTCCATGAGAAGTAAACCATTGGGAGATAAAGAAGATTTTTTTTGAGAATTTTTTTTCCTTTCTTTATTTTTTATATTTATTTTTTTTTTTTTTATTTATTAAAAACAAACACAATATTTTTGGTAACCGGAAGTCAAATTGCACACGGTAGCTCTCTAGAAAAATGCACAAAGAAGCGGAGGAGCGGGTAAGCGCGAAGCATTTTAAAAACATTTTCCTTTCGGGTCGAAGTTCATTGGATCAACCCTCCTTATACCTCTCTTATAGTTTGTATTTCTAAAGGTGAGCCGATTATAACAAATGACAACTCATTTCTTTTGTTGTTTTTTTTGGATTTTTGATTACTTTATAACATTTTTGTATTTTTGTATTTTTTTAATACGAAAATATTCACAAAAACAATAATAACTTCCGAGGAAGGATCTTTAAAAAACAATCTTCAAACGACAACTTGAAATTCATAACACAGCCTCCCTAGTAGCGGCGCCAAAAATTAATCGAGTCAATAGTATATATATAATATAGGTAAATTAGTAAATCACTTCTAATCCAAAGCAATAAACCAATTCACAAATAAAATATAATTCCGGAAGTATCGATTTTGAAAGTGACCCTTTCTAGTCGTTTCCGGGTCGTTTTTGTTCCGACGAGGCGTGAATTGAACTTTTTGTTGAAGTTTGTGATCAGGATTTTGAATAGTTAAAGATTTTTGATTTGGTTTCTATTTCTACAATTATAATGCAAAAACAAACAAAGGCTAGCAACAATTAAAGCAATTACGAATTAATCACAAAAAAAACGTTAACGGGAATATAAACTATAAGCTACGGTTTTAAAACGAGTTCAATTCTAACTAGAAGACTATTTTAAAACTATTTTTATGAACTAATTAAAAAAAACTAATTAGAGAATGAAATTTTAAGAAAATAAATTAAAGCAAGCTTTGTAGATAATCTATAATAAGTTGATTTGCCTAATATTAAAACTAAGCTATTCCTTAAAACCTATATTAATAACCATTTTCAAACTATAACAATAAAAGAGTCCTAGTCTAGTTATGCCATGTTTTTATTATCTTTTTTTATTTTGTTTTAGGAATAAACTAGTAATAAGCTAATCGAATAAAAGGCGAGCTATTATATCGAAAAGAAATAAGCCTATAGATTAAGCCATAACAAAAACCACATGGACAGGAGGAACAAAATAAGCCAAGATATAAAGAGAAACAACTTTTCTAAAATAAGCAAAGTGAAAAGTAAAACTAAATATGCTATATGAAATAAGCTACGTCGAATTAGCTATGGATAAGCTATCTCGAACATCAACCCAGTTCCAAATCGAGTAACTGAATAAGCTATAAGCAGGCTTAATAAGAGACCAAACAAATGAATCATCAAACCTGGAAAATCGTCTTTTATACCTTTTGAATCAACAATCAATCAACTGGAAACATACTTCGATAAATCAAAAGGTGTGTTACAAATTAAGCATACTCTATTAAAATAGAACTTAATGGAAAAATTCATAGAAGTAATAATCTAATCTAAATATTGTTACTCGTATTCTACGAATTGAAAAAAAAAGAATAAAGATGTATAACAAAAAAGATGTAAAAGATGCCTCTAAACATGAAAAGATATTAAACTATTATATGAAAAAGATGTGATATGAAAGATGTATCTCAAATCTTTGGCTGATGCATTCCATTTTATAGGAGAAATGTAGGTTTTCTTCACTTCTTGTTTTTGGGCCTAGATTCATTGTCTTCTTTTTTTTCTTTTTCTTTTACTTTTTAAGATTTAGGCTGGGTCCATATGGTCTTGGGCTGGACTTATCAAGACTTGTTAAGTCTTAATCTTTTAATAAGTATGGGTCGGTTCGACCCATATAAATGGTGTCGGGTCGGCCCAATAAGAGATGAATGCCCCTTCAGACTCGTAATCTCGTACTCTTTCCAATAGAGTGCTCGGTTTTGTCCAATTTGGCTTCGTTTTTTTCTTTTTATCGATATCCATTACCTGCACAGTAAATAATACAAAACAAACATATATTTGGCATTTTATATCTGTTTTTGGTTAATTAAGCTTGTTTTATTGAGATAAAGGTATGTGTATTTAAGCACATACCAAGAACCCAGCATCAAATACTTTCTTTGTTGTGGTTGAAGGACCATAGTGTCCCTCGGTAGGGCCATGATGACATTCATCAAGAATTTTTTTGGTCTCGAAACCATAAACACATCTCTTGATCATCCCATCGGGGTACATTTTGAAGAGATATGGATCATCCCAGAAATAATGCTTAAGTTCCAAAAAGAACTTACATCGCTGAGTATAAGTTAAACCTTTTCTGAGAATTTTTCCAACGAGATAGTTGGCGAAATCGACGAACCAGGGAGCACCACCTTCATCGTTCGATGAGACATTCATGAGGGTTTCATTAGGGAAGTTATCATCGATATCTTCATCCCTCAATTCCTCAAGGTTCGGATTTTCAAGACGTGACAAATGGTCTGCCGTGACATTTTCTGCTCTGTTTCTATTTTTGATCTTAATATCAAATTCTTGGAGTTGTAAAATCCATCGGATAAGGTGCGGTTTAGCATCTTGCTTAGCAAACAGATATTTCAACGCAGAGTGGTCTGCGAAAACAACGGTTTTTGAGAGAACAAGATACGATCAAAATTTATCAAACGCGAAGACTACGATAAGTAGTTCTTTCTCAGTTACTGTATAATTTTGTTGTGCATTGTTGAGAGTTTTGTAGCAAAATGGATAGGACGGAAGTGTTTTCCTTCGCGTTATCTGAGCACAGCTCCAACAGCAAAATCGCTTGCATCGCACATAAGTTCAAACGGTTGCGACCAATCTGGTGAAACCATAATAAGTGCATTTGTTAACTTTTCTTTGAGCGATTCGAATGCCTCGATGCATTCTTTATTGAAGTCAAAGACTGCATCTTTTTCAAGAAGTTTCGTCATTGGACGGGAGATTTTGGAAAAGTCTTTGATGAATCGACGATAGAATCCTGCATGTTCGATAAAACTCCTAACGGCTTTGACATTAGTCGGTGGTGGAAGTTTGCCTATCACATCGATTTTTGCCTTGTCGACTTCTAATCCTGCAGTGGAGACTTTGTGTCCTAGCACAATTCCTTCTGTCACTGATGTTCGCTAAAATACACAGAATTTATAACCCAGAAAATACTATTAATTGGACTAAAAATGCTAAAATATGCTTTATTATATTGCAAATATGTTTGTTTGGTATTTTTATGTCTTGCAGGTAAAAGGATTAAAAACGATGCAAAAACGGGAATTATCAAGCTCAATTTGGTCAAGTCTAATTATTAATCAAAGCCAAGATGAAGTCGTAAAAAGTTGTAACACCCCCAAAAATCACTTACAGCGCAGCGGAATACCAAATGGGGTGTTACTTCGTAATACACAGCAATAGATACAAGAGAACGACCTCTAGGTGTCGTTTGAATAATAACATTTGTTAATTCAATAAAAATCTGAATTTAATAATACATTTGTCCCATAATTTGCATCACAATGAAAAGCTTGAATGTAAAGACTCCAATGCACATCAAATGGTCCAAGCATCTAATCCACCTGAGAAAAACATGCTTACAAGTGTCAACATTAAAGTTGGTGAGTTCATAGATTAGTTTGAATATGAATGTAATCCACTGTATATCACAGTACTATGTAAAAATCTCAAAGATTTATAAAGAATGCACGACACATTTTATGTCACAAAAAGTACCAATCTTATCCCAAAGATTTATAAAGAATGCATGACCAATTTAATGTCACCAAAAAGTACCAATCTTATCCCAAAGATTTATAAAGAATGCATGACCAATTTAATGTCACCAAAATGTTTCAAGTATGTATTGCCACTTTATTCAAGGCACAATAAATATCTGTGTGAGTATAAAACAATGATTACAATTACTCTAAGTTCATGAA
>BQNB010184844.1:0-12272 GCA_026074375.1 Tanacetum coccineum
CGGGAGTCGATGGACCACCCGTGATGCCAGAGGACCCATATGCCTATGTGGTAGCTGCTTTTCAGGCCCCGTCATCTCCTGATTATGTGTCGAGTCCTGAGTACCCACCTTCACCAGACTTTTTTCTAGAGCCAGTTTATCCAGAGTTCATGCCACCAGAGGATGAGGTACTCCCAGCTGAGGAGCAGCCCCTACCTGCTGCTGCCCCACCTATCGCTGATTTACCAGGCTATGTTCCTGAGTCAGATCCTAAGGAGGATGATGATGAGGACCCTGAGGAAGATCCTGCTGATTATCCTGTCGACGGAGGAGACGATGGCGATGATGAGGATGAGTCATCCGATGATGATGAGGATGATGATGTTGATATTGAGGGGGATGAGGAGGAGGAGGAGCACCCAGCTTCTGCCGACTCTACAGATGTTGCTTTACCAGCTGTTGATCAGGCCCCGTCTGCTGAGGAGACTGAGTCGTTTGAGACCGACGAGTCTGCGGCCACACCACCACCACATCATGCATATCGGGTTACTACTAGGATATCGATCCGAGATGAGCCACCTACACCATTTTGGTCTGATACGGAGGTTGCCAGACTCCTTGCTATACCTACTCCACCACCATCACCCCTTTCCGCATAGTCATCACCACTGCCTCAGATTCCTTCTCTACCACTAACCCTGATACTATCACCACTACCAGTATCACCACCCTTACCTGTATCATCTCCACCACCTACTAGTCCTATTTATCTGTTGGGTTATCGAGTTGCGATGATCCGGTTAAGAGCTGACGCCCCATCTACTTCCCATTCACTACTATTACCACCACCCATCATACTCTCCCAAACCAGATTAGATGCACCATAATCGGTGACACCACTACTTTTACCCATACCACTACCTACTTCATCACCACCTTTGCATCTACTCTATACTGACCGTAGAGCAGACAGACCCGAGGTTACCTTACCGCCTCGAAAGAGGTTAGGTATCGCTCTCGGTCCGAGATATGAGATAGGAGAGAGCTCGTCTGCCCCCACTACTAGACCTCATGGAGGTTTTAGGGTGGACTATGGTTTTGTTGCTACCATGGACAGGGAGATTATGCGGGATCTAGAGAGAGATTTCAGTTATGGGATCACCGATACTTGGGATGAGATGCTAGTAGACATGCCAGGGGCACCAGCGACTGATGATACATAGTTGGGTCAACGGATGATAGAGTTTACCACTAGGGTTAGGCAAGACACATACGAGATTTATACAAGGTTGGATGATGAGCAGACTGAGCGACAGCTGATGGCTGGTCGGCTCAACATGCTGTATAAGGATAGACGTGCACATGCTCGTACTGCTAGGCTCATAGAGGCTGAGGCCAAGATGTCTAGAGAGGCTTGGGGATGATCCATGGATGCTAGTGACCTTGCACAATCATAGGTTATGGCATTACGTACTCAGGTGGTAGCACAACAGGCAGTGATTACAGAGTTATAGGCAGCGGACCACAAGAGACAGGCGGCGATTACAAAGATGCTGGCAGCGGACCACAAGAGACAGTCATAGTTCATTGAGGCACTAAAACTGCTGAAGAGGCTTTAGACCCAGATGATAGAGTTTGAGAGGCAGCAGGGACCCGTTAAAGGTCCTACACAGCCCGATGCACCGGAGGAGGCCAGTAGCAGTTCATAGATCATGTTATGGCTAGTTATTTTATACAGCCTACTAAGTATTACGGGTAACTCCCGGCTAGTATGGCTTTAGGTTGTATATTTTATCTTGTAACCTAATCGTTGTGATCATTTTGTATCTGAACCAATCATGTATGTTTTTTTTCAATTATATATGGAATGGTGGTATTATGTCATGTCTGTAATCGAATTTATTATGAATGAATGTCGATTTAGCTACACCATTGTTAACTTCAATTCAGTTGTATATTTTACTGTGTGTTGTGATCTCTCTTTACTTATTGTGTATATGTCATGTCATGGTTATGATTTTGCGAAATCTAACGGGTATTATATTTTCTTGTGATTAAAGAAAATGGCACCAAAAAGAGCCATGAGGTCAAACACAGCCCCAGAAACAACCAACACCACATCTGTCACTAATGACCAGCTTCAAGCAATGATTGACCAAGGCGTTACTGCCACTTTGGTAGCACGTGATGCTGACAGAAATACGAATGGCGATGATAGCCATAATTCGGGAACGGGTGTTAGGAGGACAGAACGAACTGCCCGTGAATGTAATTACACTGACTTTCTCAAATATCAACCATTAAACTTCAAACGCACAGAAAGAGTTGCCGGTCTATCTTAATGGTTTGAAAGAATGGAGTCTGTTTTCCACATCAGTAATTATACAGTTGAGAATCAAGTCAAGTTTGCTACTTGCACTCTCCATTAAGTTGCTTTAACATGGTGGAACACCCATGTCAAGACAGTCGGTCATGATGCCGCTTACGGTATGCCTTGGAAAACACTCATGAACATGATGACTGACAAATACTGTCCTCAAAATGAAATAAAGAAACTGGAAATAGAGATTTGTGATCTGAAGGTGAAGGGTACTGACTTGACAAGTTATACCCAACGCTTTCAGGAATTGGCTTTGTTGTGCGGGAAGATGTTTCCCAAAGAATCTGATAAAATTGAAAAATATGTTGGTGGTCTTCCCGACATGATTCATGGGAGTGTAGTGACGTCTAAACCAAAGACAATGCAAGATGCAGTTGAAATCGCAACCGAGCTAATAGATAAGAAAATCCGCACTTTTGCTGAATGCCAGACAGAGAGTAAAAGGAAGTTTGAGGACGCCTCAAGGAACACTCAGAACCAACAACAACAACAACAACAGAACAAGAGGCAGATCCGGATCCTCTTCCGGGTCTTCTTCCGGATCCTCTTCCGGGTCTTCTTCCGGATCCTCTTCCGGGTCTTCTTCCATCCAACCATTTTGATTATTAGGGATATTACCCCCAACCCAGGGGTGAAAACCATCTCCATGACCTACGGGTTGAGCCGGTGCATTTTCGGGATTTGCAGGAGCAGGTACATTAGCAGGAGCATCGACGTTAGGATCATTTGAGGGTACATTTGCCATGATTATCTGCAATCATGCAAAATAACATATAAGGTCACTATATCGTAAAATCAACTTATATAAAATATACATGAATAAATATTCATCCAAAATAATTCCAATAACCCATGAATAATATTCATTTAATCTTTATACATAAACAAATCTCTTTTGTTTAACATAATAATCCATATGCATTATATCACCATATATACATATTACAATATTTACTTCATAAATACTACTCGTCCATGATTAACCAATCATAAAGTATAAACCATTACTTCAAAAAGTAAACTTACAGGGATGACTGGATGAATGCCACGAGGAGTCTTTGCGTGCGTAACCCAAAAATAGTTATAGTTTAGGTTTTTGAAAAGTTGACCTAGTTCTCTATAACTTATGGCTCTTGATACCAATCTGTAACACCCCCATTTTCGGGATAGCGCAGCGGAACATATACGGGTGTTACTTCCTAGCACAATCACACATAATTCATAAAGAACGACTCAAAAGAGACGTTATAATAACATTGGTCCCAAAATAAACAAGTTTGAACAATATCCCATATTCAACATATGGTTAAACCATAGTACCATAAAAGTCACCCATCAAAAGATCAGGTTTCACAAAATACCAAATTGTATCATAAACATTTTAACATGGGGATATTTAAAAGTTCAAACATAGACCACGCAAGACCACCCTCGTGAGCTCCAAGTCATCCATCATCCTTGATTACCTGAGATAAAACATGCTAAAAAGTCAACAAAACGTTGAGTGAATTCATAGAGTTTTCATAAACCATAGTATGAACACAAGCTTTATTTTTATACATCATCTATAACATTGTAGATCAAACAAGTTATATAAATATTTGCACCGAGCTCATGACACCTCAAGCGTTAACATCAACCACATATGTAATAAATTACCATATGAAATAAACAATTTTTCTTTGCCCCCACACGAGGTATCATCGCTAATATACCTCATTTCTCTAATCACAAATCGTCCGTTCAAGGGTGTTCCCACAATGGATCCAAACCCCGGACGGGGGATGTCAGCCCCAATAGATCTATCAAATGTATTAGCGCTCGCTAATCCAAGCAATTAAGCGGTTCATGAAATTAGGGACTTTATGCGATAGGTACTCGTGCAAAATATAATTCAGGAACGGGTCCAGCATACCAAACAATCTTGTGTTCAATTTTAAAAACAAGCATGTATCTCCCTCGCGGGTTTTCAATAAAACAGTAAAAGTAAAGGCGAGGCTATGAACTCACCAAGTAGAGAAGAAACAAGAGCAATCGAGAAATTGAGACCACGAGAAACTCCAAGAAATTATTCGGGACCTACATAATAAGTCGCGACATAATGTTATAAAGTATTCCAATACTTATACATAGTTATATAATAACTTGTTTATAAAAATGCAAAACATGTGCATCATTGAACCGAGATTTAACCAAGGTGTTTCTATCTCTAAATTAGATGTAGGACCTGTACATACACCCAATTAAAAGTCTACTAAGTATCGCTTATCCAATCTTAACTTTTACTAAGTGGTCGCACTTTTATTTTTCTAAAACTAGACGTAAAAGTCTATTTTCTGGTTTGGGTCAGATTCATGAGAGCATTGCTCTCAAACCATTAAGGCTATGGAAGTGAGGCCTTCACCTCTAGAAAGCCCTTGGAGTCTACTTTCCAGAACATTAAGCCAATCATTCCAATTGTTTACCATTTAAGAGAAAAGCTCATTTTACTAACTGAAACTCAAAACAGAAAATTCGTTTTCCAGATTTTAGTCAACTTTACACCGTCGTATCTCTTAATCTATAAAAGATACAACAATGAGGCTTTCACCCCTGGAAATCCACTTAAGTCTAGTTTTCAAAACATTTGGCCAATCAATCATACCATTCACCAATCCATGGGAAATGGATTTTTACTAACCGAAGGTCAAACCAGAAAGTTGGCTGAACTTCTATCCCTTACGGAAAAGTGCATAATTCTTAATCTAAAATAGCTATGAATGTGAGGCCAAGTGCTGGAGTCTTTCTTATGTGTCTAGTACTGAGTCATGTTTTAAAACCCAAACTTTTAGTTCAAAAATTTGGAGATTAACACGTTTTATATTCAAAGGTCCAGATTTGACCTATGATCGTAAATCGACCATAACTCCTTCATCCGGAGGAGTTGGTTGAGCATCCAATTTACCACATGATCCCCTAAGAGTCTATTTTCCAAATATCAAATAATATCAGTAGGCACAGGCCAAAAATTTTGAGGAAATGGGGCGACAACCTGCTGTCCCCAAAACAGTCCCCAAAATCCTTGTGTTTCGCCTAATATCTAAGCTTCTAAGCCTCAATTTCACCATCCACATACTCAAACAATAATCACATTCAATCTATTATCATAATATCCCTTCAATACCATGATCAAATCAATGTCTAACTTTCCTATGAACATGCATGACCATAAAGTCTCAATCAAAACCAATGCATGCTCAAATAAACCTTGATTAATCAAAATAACATGAAATAAAGGATACTTACAATGAGGTTTTTACAAGATGATGATCAACAACACAAACCCTATGTGGGTTTGAGTCTATGCCGCGGCACCAAACAACCAAAGAACCAAAATCCTAACTTTTTGACTTAAATCTTGCAACAACTTCTTCAATAACACTTTTTAAGTCTTCTTAAACCCAACAATTAGATCAAACCTCAACATCTTGATTCTTGAAAAATAATTAATTTTTCTAAACTTGTTGCATGGAGATTTTTATCATTGGAGAATGATTAGGGTTTATAATAGTGTTGATTTAAGGTAAAAAGGAGTAGATTAAATAGGGTTTTGAAGATCAATTGGTGGTTTTTTGGTGGGTTGTGTCGAACAGGAAGAAAGAAAAGGGGGAAGAAAATTTTGTCTGTGTTTTGGATTCACAGTTATGTGTATGTGTCGAGTTATGTTATAAATAAAAGGGAGTAATGGACATGGGTCTTGGGCCTAATTTAGCTAGTGGGTTAAGTTAAGTGGATTAAAAGTATGAGGGTGTATGGCTTGGGCTTATGGCCGGCTAAAACAAGAGGGAGGAGTGGGTTTCGGCCTACTTCTTCTTCCTAACTAATAATACTTATAAGTCTCGGGCCCTAAATCTTTCCTAGTCCGACACTTTTTCCTAAAACGCAAACTTTAACTCGGTTGCACATGTAAACTTTTAAAAATAAAATTTTATATAAAGTAAAATATAATTGACATTCGAGGCCAAAATACGCAGTCGTTGATTTCTTGTTGCTCAAAAATGGTTAAATTTTTAATGCATAGCTCTTTTATTCAATTCTGACGATTTTCTCCAAAATCGACAAAATAATAAATAAAATTTTTCTAAAATTCAGAAAATAATTATATAAGTCAAAATAAATATTTTTTTTTATTTTGACTTTTTATAAAAACTAAAAGTTGGGACTTATAGAAGACACTTTTTTAAACACCTTTAATAAAGGGAGCATAAGCTAAAAACCAAAATTAAGCTCAAAAAGAGCTTTTGAAATTCTGTTCTTAGAAAGTGGGCTTTAAAGCTCACTTTTACTAGATTCTATTAATCACTTGCAATAAGCTCAAATTAAGCTCAAACTTAAAAGCAAAAATTATTCTAGGCAGCTTATGATAACTACAAGCTATTTCTAATAAGCTTTTAAACTAAGAAACACTAAACCTTAACTGAATCTAATGATCAAACCTGCAAACTCAAGGTTTAACTCAAAAAGCACAAATTCAAATTAAGCTAATATTCTTAAAAAGCTATAAATAAGCCTGAGCTTTTAAAAACTAGATAAACAACTTTTAAACTATAGATCCAACCTATAAAAACAACAACTCAAAGCTAGAAATTAAAAACTAAAAGCTAGGACAGAAACTACTCTTTTTGGTCTTTTTGAGATTTTTGTTGAACTTTTAAGCTAAATGATCCTAAGTAATTAAGCTAGGATTTGAGAAATAAGACTTAATCTAACTTATCCTACATGTTAACTATAAGCTAGGTAAATTTAAGCTCCTAAATCCTGCTAACATCAGCTGAAAAGAGGCTTAAAGGTATAGCAGTGGTAACTTAATCTTACCACTGCTGATGCAATTGACAGAAGGCAAAGCAAGAATGCAGGTATCTATGAGAGATAACCTGCAATACTCACTCTTATTGAGTGAGTTGGAACACAAGGGAAGCTCAAAACAAGCCTTAAAGAGCTTGATGCAAATTTCAACTAGCAAATGAAATAAAACCAAGTTTCCCCTGGTGCTAAATTAAACTAATAAGCCATAAACTGAATTTAAGCTAAATATAACCATACAAACTAGCAAAAATCTGAATCAAATGTAAAACTCAAATTAACCAAAGTGAAAACTCAAATCATCTTTGACTTATGAAGTCAAACTATGCTATTCCAAACACTACTTAACTCCTTGACAGAATTGAAAAAGCTTTAGATATTAAGATCTAAAAGACTAAACCTAAGTACCAGATGATAATTAGCTTATGATAAGCCTAACAAACATAATTCAACAATTGATTCAGCTAAATTCTAAGATCTACACTATTTTCTACTATTTTTGGTTTTTTATAGATTTTAAGACAGAAATGAAAGCTACTATGATCAATACTAAACTAACTAAAAACAGGTAATTAAAAATGCAAAATAAGATTAAACTAAACTCAAATAAGCAACTAAGAATCAAATAAGCACAATTGATAAGCTAATAAGCAGTTAAGCAAAATTTAAGCTAGGAATCTAAGAACTTAAGAGTAAAAGAGAGACTTACTTGAGCCTTAGCTTAACAAAGGCATAAATGGCTCATAGAGCTTATCTACTAGCTCTGGCTTATCATAGATAAGCCAGTAATAGTCCATGAGAACCCTTCCATAATTGGTTCTCCTTCCAAAAGCTCATAAGTCCAAAATGGTTAAGGTAATTAGGCTGATTTTATGATTTGAGTTTAATTAAGGCTTGTTTAAGCTCAATCTAAGCTTATAGACTTAGAGAGCTTCAAAGTAGCTTATTGAGAGCTTATGATCAATAGTAGCAAGATATTGAAAGAAAAGTAAAAGCTTATGAGTGAAACTTAAAAGAGCTTATGACAAATTAAAGCTGAATTTCATTAATATAAAAGCTTGTTACATTACTTGAAAGAAAATTACAAAGGCTTTTAAAGGAAATAAGCTGAAAACTAGAATTAAGCTAAAAAATTAAAAACTACTAACTAACTCTTGAGTGTGTGTGAAGTGTGAGTATTTATAGGCTCCTGAAGAAGCTTCTAGCCCCCTTGTCAGTTAGACGCTCCTCCCAATTATATCCGTACGATCTTCTCAATGATTGGATCTTCATTGTCCACCCTTAGATCACTTTTCATCTCACACGGATTGCCAAGCTGGTAATCCTTGTTAAGGCCCTTGTACTTGTTGTGTGAGTGATTGTAGAGTAAAAACCCATCATCCTTGTGCTTCTTGCCATAGCCACGTGGCATTGTGAGCTAAAGAGGGTGTTTGATTGACTTATTTGACCCTGCCATCCTGTTGTAGTCCTTATGAATTGACCAATGCACCCTTTAATTTGCATTTGCCCCTTGATTTGACCATAGGTAAATAAGGTAGGGGACGATCTACAGTAAAACTGTATTTCACGCCCTTTTTTTAACTAAACGGGTTAAAAGGGTAAGAGTTTGGGTTAATTGCAAAACTGGCCCCTCTCTTTGTTTGTCTCACGTCTTAGTGTAAAATGAGTTTAGAAAATGGCAGAACTCGTCCCTGTGGTTTTAATAAAAGGGAAATAGGCTTAGTAAATGGGATTTTGGACTTTTTGTTAAGGGTGTTGAATTCGGGTATGAGAATTAAGGTTTAATAGGCCCATTAGACCTTAGGGACTAATTGTGTAAATTTATAAACTTGGAGGGTTGATTTGAAACATTTTAGGGTTTTGTCTTCTTTTGTGAGTGACTTCTGTTGACCAAGGTTGACTTTTTCTGGCTTTGGCTTTGAATTTCTGGCTTCTCTTGTACTCTTCTAATTCCCGGGTAGGAATTTTAAGGGAATTAAGGCCCATTTAGAACTTAGGGGTTATTAGTGTAACTTTTAGAAATTTTAAGGGACTGAAATGGTTACTTGGGGTTTTTTGTCTTCTAGTGTAGACTTTGACTGTTTGACTAAAGTTGACTGAGGGTTGACCACTTATTGACTTTTGTCCTTATTTGTAGGAAGCTTTCGGCTCTTGTACACTCTTCCGTTCTCGTGTCCGTGTTTGCCTGTTTTTGATGGTTTTCTTGTGATATTTGTCTTATCCGTACCTGCACACACAAAACAAAAAAACAAGTATATTTTTGCCATTTTTAGTCTGTTTTGGGTCATTTAAGGTCATTTTTGGTATAAACAGATATGTGTATTTTACACTTATCAAACATCATCAAGTGTACCGTCACTAAACTTGTGGAGTTCATCAATACAAATCAACTTGTTCTTCTTGTCTTTGTTCTAATAGATGAAGTCTTTAGGATTGGAATATGCTGTATAGGCATCCCTGCGTTTGAGATTAGATCTGTACATATCTGGCTTTGTGATGTTGAGCTTCTTTTGGTAACTTTCGACACCTAACTAAAGATCTTCAACATGCCTTTGGATGACGATACTTCTTGTAAACATTCTCAGAGAGACACCAAAAGCGAGATGATCTTCAACATTAAGATTTGTCAGCTTACCTTGAACAAGAAGAATCAGCGTGACTTTGATATCTTGAAGGCGAAGCCGTTTGAAGTCTCCTTCCTTGAATGTATATATCTTGTCATCATCTCTGCGAACGGTGATCCAATCTAAATGTTTGTAGCCGCGCCATTCGATAATTTGAAGCTTTGTGACAGCAATGATTCTTTGTTTGGAGTAGACATCACGAGCAGATTCCCTGTTAGCAGCAAATCCATAGAATTATTGATGTTTGCGTCCCTAATGAGAGATTCCCCATAGTGCATGCTTGTCATAGTTGACCGGCACTTCACTCTAGATTGTGTTAGGGACTAAATATTCAATCCATTTGATATGACCATAATCTGCAGCCTTGGTATTTATGACGAAAGTTGCATAAGTACGGCTGGAGACACCACCAGATAGATACGCAAGGTCGTTGTTGATGAAGTGATCAAATGGAATGACTTGACGACCGCGAGAGTTAGGTATCAATGGTAGTGGCTTTTGCAGATCATGAGAATATTGCTGACATCTAGTTGATCCGTGGTTGCCTTGTAGACTTCTTCAAAGAAGTATTCTAGCTCAACCAAGCTCTTGCATGTATCTTTCATCAGCTCAAATGTTGGACCGGCTAATAATTCAGGTGTTAAAGTGTCAATTTTGAGCCGATTCATCATAAATGCTGAGAAGTCCGGAGGAGTATCCATTAGCTCATCAAATGATTCACGAGGACCTTCTTCCCGAGCCAGATTGCTTAACCAAGGTTGAACTGGTCAATGAACAGCAGGTAAAGTCTTGTTCCAATCATGATCGGGAGTTGGGATTTTTGCTAGTTTTTGAAACCAATCAGGATGCTGAGTTGTCTCTTCATCAGATTGTTCTTCAGTAGCTCCTATATTAAACTCCTGATGTGCGGGTTCTTCCAAATCCTTATCGGTGTGCATTGGCTCCTCTGTATGAGCAGACTCGCCAACATACTTGTGTTGAGATTTGAACCTATTAGTTGACTTGCCAGTTGTCTTGGATGTCTTTTCCTTTGGAGCACTGGTTGACTCTGGTTCTTTTCTAGCTCGTCTTCTCTTGGACCCCCGGTTTGATCTAGCGGAGGGTTCTTCTTCTTTATCCTCATCATCTTTGCGTCTTTTAAATGAGATAGTATCACCATAAGTGTCAAGAATAAGCTTGTCACTTTCGTAAGCTTCAACCAATGCCTTGTAGAGATTCTTTTATTCATTAGATCTATAGATTGACTTATTGCTCTTCATCTTTTCAATGAGAATCTTCTTCAGCTCTAATTCAGATAGGTTGGCAACTATAGCAAGAGATGTCTTGGATTCAGTGGATGAACGAGCCATGACCTCAGCTTCAAGTTGTTTGTTTATTGTCTTCTCAATTTTTGGCAAAATCTTAGAGACTTGTGCCTTAACTTATTGTTTGACTTGGTCCTTGATTATTTTCTTTATGTTTTCATCAAGTGAATTGAGGAAGGCTTTATTTTTGGCTAGAGCTTCATCTATGAGTCTTTCGAATTGTAACTAAATAGCAGTTTTGACGGCTTGATGCATCTTGTTGGCAAGGTACGCATCAACAATGCCAGGAATGGAAGAAAATGTTTCAACAAATTGGTTTGTTTGCTTGAACTTAGAGAATTCGGTTTTCAGAGTTTTAAGTCTATGGTCAAACTCGAATAAAGAGACAAAGTTGGGAAGATCTTGCAGGGAGGAGCTTGGAATAATTGTTGGTGTGGGAACCGGTGTTTGTTGCATATGTGTGATAAGAGGAGTGGGTGGTAGAGGAAGAGTTATTGCAAACACAAGAGGTGGCTCAGCAATAGTGGTCACCAAAACATCTACAAGTGAAGTTGCCTTAATGTTAAGATTAAATATTGAGTCAATACCTGTATCTGGTTTAGGGTTGAGCATGTTAGAAACAAAGCCAGATGACACAGAAGAACTCTGTTGTTGACCTTCAGGATTGATCAGAGCGATGAGTATCACATGAGTATCTTCTGTTTCATGAGTTGCTTGAACATTAGGCAGTGGAGCATCTGTCATCACAATATCTATTCCCTCCAGATTAACGTTCACGTCCCGGTATAGCACATTCGCTTCGACCTCTTCATTTGTCTATTCTTCATTTATCATATCTCCCTCAACATTTGAATCTTGAATTACATCATCACTGTCTTCATCATTAGTGGATTCAACATGAGAAGGTGTTTGAACCCTTGGATCAAAGCTATCTTCTTCATTTACTTCTTCATCTTGCTTTGCTTCATCATCATGAGTTGAAAACTTAGGATGAACGAAGTCATCACCATCATTGTCAGATTCAGTTCGTTTATCATCATCGTCATCTTCGTGTTCACTCACATTCTCTTCATCATTATCTTCTTCTTCACTTGACTTCCAAGAGATTTGCTCATCATCAGATTCATAAGTCGGTACATCAGG
>BQNB010184847.1:0-12272 GCA_026074375.1 Tanacetum coccineum
AAGATCATGCATATCCTTTCCTAAGATATCTCACGCATATCTCATAAACGGTACTAACTATTTTATACTAACGGTACTAATTCAGGAATGCATAATTCCCAACAAACACGCTATCCATTGGGGGTCGTCTAACTCTTATTAAATCAGTTCTAGGAAGCCTTGGGATCTACTATTTGTCAATCTTTAAATACCCAGAATCTATTCTTAATTCCCTTGAATCGATGTGGGCCTCTTTTTTCTAGGGAGGTAGTGGCGAGAGAAAAAAACGTCATGGCTTAAATGGGAAAATGTCATGGCTTTGTTTGAAAATGGTGGGCTGAATATTGGTAGCCTAAAAGCTTTTAATCTTGCTCTTCTCCAAAAATAGAGATGACGTCTTGTTAACAACCCTGATTCTTTATGGGCTCGGGTCATTGTGGCTATTCACGGCGTGGAAGCGGGGGATGATCTTAAGGGCTGCTACTGTAATGGCGTTTGGGCATCCATCATTTCGACTTATTCAATGCTTCATAACCGTAACCTTCTCCCGATGAATACTCTTAGTCGTAAAGTGGGCAATGGTTTTTCTATCCGCTTTTGGAAAGATCTTGGAATGGCAATGGTACTTATATGTCTAGGTTTAACAGATTATTTCACTTAGATACAAACGAGGACTGCTTACTCTCTGATTGTCGAGTAAATGATTCATGGGTTTGGAATTGGAAGAGGCAAGTCAAGGGTTCCAGAAATGAAGCTGCTCTTGATTCCCTACTCTCGGATTTGGGTCAGGTTCAGATCCTTGATGAGCCTGACTCGTGGAGATGGACCCTTGATGGAGACGGTATTTTTTTGGTTCATGCAACGCGTGTTTATATTGACTCTTGTATGCCCCCTTCTTGTTCTCCATGCACTCGATGGTCTAATTTTCTTCCTCGTAAGGTAAATATTTTTGTTTGGCGTCTTTCTTTGGATAGGCTTCCTACTCGGCTAAATTTATCTTTAAGAGGCCTTGATATTTCGTCCATTGTATGCCCGATGTGTAACGATGTGGTAGAAGCGGCGGATCATGTTTTCTTTGGTTGTGACCTTTCTTATGATGTTTGGCGACTTGTCAGAAGATGGACCAATATAAATATGCCTTCTTTTTCTTCTTGGTGATTGGCGAGCTTCTAGAGATGTCAAGGATAGAGTGTACGTCATTTTTGTGGCTTTGTTATGGTACTTATGGCGTTATCACAACGGTGTTACTTTTTCCTCTTACTTGTTGAGGAAAAGTGATCTCTTTGATTCCATTCGTACTTTTTCTTTTTCTTGGTTAAAAAATAGAGGGCGTAATGTTAGTTGTTGGAACTCTTGGCTTTTAAAGCCTTTGTAATCCTTTTCTAGCTTCTTGCTAGTATCTATATATTTTCGCCGTTCAAAAAAAAAACCTAGGAATCGAAAACCGAAACTGAACCGAACCGAAAAATCGATCGTATTTGTCAATAAAAACTTTTTCGCGGAAACGACTTGAGCTTGTGGAAAAAGAAACCTATTGGACATTGCTTGTTTTTAATGTTAGACTACTAGATTACTAGATTGCTTGTTTTTAATATTACTAAACGGTTTGACACTTACTCTCTTGTTAATTTTAGTAATACCTTGATGATCCCATTTTGTTTCATTAATAATTTTTATAGCCTTTAATCCATTGCTTTTCTTTGTAGTCAACCAAAACCCAAACATTCTGAATCTTAAATTGTAGAAGCTCTTCTTGCATGGCTTCTACCCAGCTTGGATCTTTGAGAGCATCAAATATTTTCTTGGGTTCTTCTTTAGATAAGAAACATGAAAATAGGCAATACTGTAGGAGTTTAGGATTTGTCTTTTGATGAATTGTAGCTATGAAGCTTTGTTCTTCCATATTCTTGGTCTTTTGTCTGGTTTGGACAGGAGTATCAACAGGACCAATTATCTGACTCTTTGGATGAACTTTATGAATTCTGATAGTGGGAGTTGGACTGATTTAAATATCAGTCTCCATGTTGCTTAAATCAGCTTCCACTTCATTCAAACTGACTGAAGCAGTTGTATCTCCAAAGATATCTTCCAACCTGTTTTCAAAGGACATTGCATTTCCCAAAGATGGTGCTTCTAGATAGCTTGAACCCCCCTTAAAATGATTATTGGGCCACTTGAGCTTACAGGGGGATTAGATAGACTATCAGTCGGAACAGGTGAACTAATAGTGGGAACTTCAGTTTCTACTATTGAGGATAAAACAGGCTCCACTTGATTAGCTGTGGGGTCTTTTGTAGTAGCAGTGGGATTGGTATTCCAACTGCTTTCAGATGCATCAGAATTGCTGATAACCTTATCTTGCTCCTTTTGAGAGTCATCTTTTTCTGAAACTGCATCATTTTTCCTTGAAGAATCAATAAAAGTTGCCATTTGAGCCTCATAGAACCAATTTGGAAGAGCAATAAATCTTAGGGTGGACACATTTTGCTCCATAGCATCTTCTTTTGTACTTGAAATGTTAGTAGAAGATGTTCCTGCAACAACAACTGCTACATAATTCATTGATTTGGTTAAAGACTCAATATCAAAAAGACGAAAAGAAACTTGATCTGAACTTCTTTCAATTACCTGCACATAGAGGTCCACGTAGATCTAAAACCCTCTCACATCATGATCAACCCCCCTCAGGACCATGGAATGACCTTAATCACTCTAGACCATAAACACAAAGATTTAATGTGCAGAAAAATCGCCAAACCCATTGGCAACTTAACTCTATTAAGCGCATAAAGACTGAAACACCCCAACCCCTCTTTCATTAGCTGTGAGAACCTTGTACCAATACACCCAATGATGCTAATTTACTTCCTAGGATCGTGAACCAAGGAAAAATGAACCCGAATAATTCCACAAATGGAGAACACACGAAGGACTTATATATAGACATTAGGAATGATCGCGTCGATCCAAACGCTCCGTATTAAGACATCACAACGCAACACCAAAAGATCTACGCTTTTACTTCCAATTCGACAAACGGGACTTGATTTTTTAACAATGACCTCTTTCTAAGCGAGCACTACTAGACACTATTATCCACCAACTTTTGTACCAAGAAACAAGGAAATGAGTAATGAGAACAAGGCACTCCACGTTTATAACCGCACACAAAATTCTGTCATCGTCCACGAGAATACCCCTAATCTTGACTTATGCACAAATTATCCGGAAGACCAGAGACACGATAAAAACATCCATCACATGAACAAGGGTGTCAATATATTATAACATTTCATTGGCCAAGAAATATAGCATCCATCCGCATAGAAATATATGTGAAAAATTATAGCGATGAGCAAAGCTTAATTCCAGAAAACAAGCCCACCGTCCACCACACGTTAGAAACACTTAACAAAAATAATCACTCTAACTATTTGTCATAATAAAGTTTTTTTATACATTGCTTAATCATAAAACTCGTCAGTAGTTAAAAATATTATTTGTTTTATCAAGTTGCTCTAATAAAAACATCAAACAAAATTCTCGAAAATCATTATGCATTGAGTCGCATGAATTATCTAGTGTTCTTACAATCTAGAATTATTATGAAGGAAGCGTGGCCAACAGATCATGTAAACATAATCACAAAATCTAATTGGGTGCTTTTTTCGAAATACTCCTTCCGTCTCAAAATTATTGTCCCCTGACAAAAAACACACAGTTTAAAAAAAATACATTTATTACAGCTTTCTCTTTCTTATTTTTTAGCAAAATGACAGTTTTAACCTTAGCTAATTATTTAAAGTCTCTTTTAAAGCTTGTAATAATAATTTTAAACAAAGGGTAATATAGTAAACTTATCAAACTTCTCTATCTATTTTTAGTAGTGGACAATTAAATTGGGACATCCCAAAAAGAAAACGTGGACAATAAAAATGGGACGGAGGGAGTAAGATTATTTTATTGTGATTGATATATTTCATTAACTAGCTTATAAACCCGTGATAAAATCACGGGCAGCTAACAATAGGTTGTATGTAAAAATTAAACTACAAAACAAATTACTCTCTAATAATAATTATTATGCTTTTTATATAATTGTTTCACTTATCTTTCCATACGTAATTAGTTTTAATCGCACATGTATTGACGTCATATCCTTTCCACTAAAAAATTTCTTCAACTCTTTTCAATTGTTAAAAGGTATAGCATAAATAGTAAGCAAGGAATATGACGCTAGTATATATGTTGTCTGAAAAATCCGAAATGTTTGACAACAAGATTTTGATACCCGCGCTTCGCTGCGGCGCATTTTTTGTACGTCGATTTAAAAAAAATATGTACCATAAAGTATAATAACTGGATATAATTTGCGGAAACAATATTAAATGGAATATGTTCGTCTATAGTCATTACATTCGAGAAAGCAGCAAATGCTACAGGACATAATTTCCACTTCTTGGGCTTGTAATCTTCAAGAGCAACAAATGGTAACATAAATGGTGATCACATTGGTTACCATGTAACGACCATATGATTATCTTTGTATCTCAACAATTTGTTTCATAATCGGCCTTCTCTATTGCAATCAAACCCAAACGCCCATTCTTGAACAGTCGCCGCTCCGTGGTTTGAGCTCCCATCATGGCCCATATCACCTCTTTCTTAGCCCATGTCCAACCTAAGGTCCATCCGGGAGGTGAGATGTGGCAGTATTGCTGGAAATTATACATAGTAACAACGGCCTGCAGAAAACAAAATTATCATATGAGTAGCCACATCAAAGATCTTAATTGCACATGCCTCGGAAATACGTACATGCCTCGGAATAGTTGATGAGCAACTCAAAACTATTCAGGAGTGTTTTTATATACAACGTACTATGCTTAGTTAAATCGCAGCGGTTCAAATGTTCATTAGTCATTAATTTTTATTTTATATACAAAATACTATGCTTACTATGCTTATATAAAACATACTATATAGCCTTCTACATCAATGTTCAGTACTTCTACATGTTTTTATATAATACATGTAGCTGATGTATTATAACTCATTAGGATGAAAGGGCCATAGAGTTGGTTAAATTTACATTACTTCTAACAATACCACTTACTCATTCTTCGATTATTAAAAGTGAATGCTATATATTGCTAAGTTATTAAGTGCTAATGGTGCAAAACACAGTTTCTGTAAAGCATATGGGGACATGTGTTATCTGTAAAGATAAGCTGTTATATAAACACTATCCGCTGCATAGTGATAATATGAATAGTTTCGAGTTGTTCATCAACTATTCCGCCGCATCAAATTATAACGAATAGTATACCTACTCATGTATCTACTACTATACTGGTGTGAATATTATGCTTAGTTATTTTTATATACACTCGACGTACCTCAATATGATAGTTCGTCTGTCTCTTTGCAAGTTTTGGTTCCTCCCCAAACTTTTAATTAACTCTGTTGCTTCTTCTCTTCATGATCAACCATTTTTCTTAGGTGGTTTGATTGAAACACGGGATGAAGATGATGACCAGTGTATTGGTGTTGCTCCTTCGAGAAGAACACTATTCAGCCTAACTCTCGCGCTTCCTAACTTCCAACCATTCTGCTAAAGCCAGCAGTAATTCGCCGACATGGCCTAAGGGAGCATTATTCAAATACACCTGCATATAAAGATTAAGAGGCATGAATAAACTGGATATCTAGCACATCTGGTTCAAGGGAAAGGAAAGTAAAAATGTACATTATCGTCACTGTAACCAATAGCAGCGTTTGCTTATCCATCGGTATTTGAGGGCGGCAGTTATTGCTCCAACGAATGTGATGGCTAATAACGACTCCAAAAATAGATCATTTTCAACCGTCAACCGTCAAATACAACATGACTTCAGTACTACTATTTCGTATTTCGATCCTACAGTTCAACTTTCAAACGTCAGATGTCTTCTTTTGATCTATTGATCTAAAATGAGTACTACTAATAAATAATGTATTCACATGAAATAATTAATATTTCAAACCTCAAACTATTTTTAAAGGGTATAAGTTTGTGTTACCTTCCATCCTTTCGATTCAGATTTCAGCTCGGGAAGCTCCTGTTGTTGCTGTTTTTCAGAAGCACCACTACGCTGAAAGATGGACATGCTGAGAAGAGCGCTATAGTGATTCTGTAACATTGAATATGCATACAAACAATTTAATGGACAATATATATAATTAATTAACGCCCAGTTAAATTACCTAAAGAGAACTCCTAAACAATAGATGCTGAAAATCAAAGTGTTGTTTGTTTTCTTTTTTCACACTTTAAGCATTTATATAATGAACCAACAATGATTCATTCACATGGAATATATAAAACATGTTTGGAACAAAATGCAATCATTAAATCTCAAAATGGATCATTAAAGTCGCGGCCTTAAGAGTTCTATTTCTTTAACTTTGAAAGTAGTATTGTTTACGCAAATAATTACCTAAAACTAATGCTAGTTTGATGAGCAAATACTTACCTAAAACTAATGCTAGTTTGATGAAACTGAAAGTTCACTTCACAAATAACATAGCAAAATATATCTTTACGTGTGGATCACAGGGGTTACTATGTCATCGATCATGCATCTAAGTAGACAAACTTGCTCGTGTCTATAGTTTCGAGTAAAGAAACAAATAGGGGGTGTTTGGGATTGGTTAGTTAATACTCAGCATAATATTATAACCTATTTAGCTTTAAGTGCTTAGCTAGCATCTGTCACCCAAAGATATAATAATAATACAGTCATTAACAAAGTGAAAATGGATCAAATCAGCCATGTACACTATTATAAATTGCTATTCTTTTACCCAAACCCGCCCAAGCAGAATCTGTTTTTCCAGAAAGCACACAATCCCTCTGTTGATGTAAAGTAGAAATATAATGCTACACGGTTGCTATATTAGTAGTTTCTAAGGTAAAGTGTGCATCAGTAGCTATGAGCTTGTATCAATAGTTATATACCGTAATCCTAGCCTCTTTTTTTAAGTGTAACACTACTAATATGAGTGAAAAAGAGAATAATAAACTATGTTGTGTGCACTAAATTCACATTACTTAACGATGTCGTGTGCACTAATTCACTAAATGGTAGACTTTTGACACACCCTTCTATCTAAATGCTTTACGATTTGACTCATTAACAATTAAAACATAACTGAAATTGTCACCTCTAATAGTCTACATGAATCATGAGATAAACGAACTGGAAATGGTTACTGTGTAGCTTGTTGCATACCAAAAGTCATCGTAATCGCCATGCTTTATGAGAAAATGTGCACATATTGTGAGAACTTGTATTTTCTGAAGGTAATATTTTATTTAGATTCATTGCCCGTTTCATAAAATAATAGTTTGATAAATCCCTAAATGAAAACCTGCAATAATTTTACACTTCAAGATTAGTATTTAATATGCTCGACCCATTAACATGTTCCATGTTTTTCCGCATTATCAAATAACATGGTTTGACCCATTATGAAACATATACGTCCTGAATTGATCAATTCCCACATAAATGAGAAGAAATTACCACATCTAGGAAAGAGTAGTAGAGTAGGGGCTGACTTATGAACATAAAAACAACAATCACCCTGACCATCTAAATCCTGACACTCAACATGAGCTTGTACATCGCAAGTCATAAACTGCTAGACAAACTCCCCCTTGGAATTGAAACTAATTGTATGGTTTTTTAGTAAAACTTCCCACATTTTGCATAAATTTATCATGTCCGCATCAGTGGTCATTTGTATAAAAAAAACTCGAGTTATGCAGACCAAAAGTGTTTTGGTCACACATTGTGTTGACACATGTTTATCCAATTTGACCCGCTAATGAAACCACCCGTTTTCCGCCTTAAACATGCATACATCATAGAGACATAAAGTGAACAGAGAACTTGTAACCTTAAGATAATGGGAGAAGCATTTCTAAACTGCGAAAGCAATCGACTTTGCTGGTGACCCCATCGATCCATGTTATCTTGCACTTTTTTATTTATGATGGTATTTCTTCACCGTTGCCTCTATTATGAACCATTATATGGTAAACAATCTTTCATCGTTCGATTATGCATTTCATCAAATATTGAAACTTATGTGGTCTGATTGTATAGTTACTGTTATAATAGATGGGAATGAGAACCAATAATTAGAAAACAGGGTGATTTGTGACTTTACATTCATCCACTAAACCTGGTATGTCAACTCACTTCCTAACAACTCTTTGAAAACCCATTCAAATCCACTTTTTATTTTCTCATTTAATCAATAACCAATAAACCCCTAACTCACTAAATTCATCAAAACAGATCAAAAACCCATTCAGATACGCTATTTAGTTTCACATTTGATCCGGTAACATATGATGACTACTTTTTTGTTATACAACCCAACAATATGAGTTGCTAAATGTTTTTCACTTCGCCTCGAAACAGATTTCAAAATCTCAATAACTACGTTATAAGATCGCGAGCTTATGAATTCAATATGCCATAAGCTTATAAGTATCAGAAAAATGTATTCATGGAAAAATATGTGGTTGCAAGTAAGTTTCAACACAAATTGAGACTCTTTCTAAGTTACGGCATGCCCACCTGATACTTGTTTCCTCAATGTTGACCTTCTGACGGCTTTTCGATTGCACTGCTTTCTCCACTCCCTTTTACCCATTCTCGCTCATTTATATCAACGATTTTTGGACATGGGACCAAAAAATATATCACTTCATTTTAGTATAAAAAAATGATGCTCAAGACAAATTCATTTTAACGCCGATGAATACACCAAATTTGATACACTAAAATTTTAAATTTATGCTTTTCACTACGTAGGTAGTTTGTGCTTAAATACTAACTCATTTTACTTACTAACAATACAATCGCTATCATCCATACATCATATATTAAGCATCGAAACACTTAAATGCGCACACTAAACCTCACTTCTTTCAAATATGGATGCTACTAAATGTCTTGTTTTTTACTAATAAGCTACAACAAACACTCGTGTAATAAGCAATTCCAAACACCTTCCATGTAACAATTGTTGTTGAACGGCTAGTTTTATAGACAATATCTACTCGCCAACTAAAATTGATTCAGAATAGATAAAAGTAATGGAACAAAGAATGATACGAAAACCATGTCAGTGGCCTACCAAGATCGACCCACCCTTCGGCGCCATATCCGGAAGCCAAATATCACCTGCAAATAGAAAGGTAAAAAAACATAAAACTTTCGGAAAAGATTATAAGCTTGTAAATTTTGTAGTGGCTACATGTTCTCAAGGCGGCTCGGTTATTAAATCTTGTGCGGCTACAACACCTATAGACTTTTTAGCCACCTTGCCGCTTCATATATTTTTGCTGCTGAAAGTAAAAAACACAACACAAAACATATGTAAATGAAACCTAAAAAATAAACCCAGAAGTATATAACCCATAATAATTAGAATTAGCAGAAGAGGGAAAAAAACTAATATCATTTTCTTCAAAACATTGAATTGGCATTTTCACAAACACTTGGAGTGCATTGAAAATAGAGTACACCTACCGCACGTATTGTTAATTCTTTGGAAGAGTGTAATTTTTGCATACGTGAAAAACAAACAGCATCTTTCTTCATTATCACCCGTTGGTGCCATTTTTTTGTAGGGATGGGCGGTAGAATTTGGTTGGAGGATCGGTGGATTTTGGTGGGAGGAGCGGTGAGTTTTGGTGGGAGGAATGTTAAAAGACACAGATGAGTTGGATTGTGTGTGTTAATTTTTTTGTTATGTATGTGCTGGAATGAGAAAATGAGGACACGTATGAGTTGAGAGGGATGATGAAGAATGTACATGTTGTGTGTGAGGGATCAATTTTTTAATAGTTGAGGTACTGTTCATTCGATTTTTTTAATATCAAATTTTTTTTTACAAAAAAAGATTTTTTAATTTTTTATTTTTTTTTTTATTTTAAGTATTTTTTTTATTTATTATTTTTTTTATTTTTTTTTTTTATTTTTATTATTTTTTTTATCATTTTATATCTATAATTTTATTTATTTTTTTTGATTATTATTTTATATATTCTATTTTAAATAATTTTTAATTTTTTATATTTTTTAAATATTATTTTTAATTTATTTTATTATTTATTTTTTTATTTTTTTTTTTTTATTTTTTATATTTTTTATAATATTAATTATAAGTTTTAATTAATATTTTATTTTTTTTCTTTTTTAAATAAATTTTTTAATTTTTATTTTTTATTTTAAAATTTTTTTATTTTTTTTTTTTTTTAAAAAAATATTTTTTATTATTTTAATATAAAAATTATTTATTTTATTAAATTTTTTTTTTTATTTATATTATTTATTATTTGATATTTTATTTTTAATTTTTATATTTTAATATTGTTTAAAATTTTATATTTTATTATATTTTTTTAATTAAATTTATTATTTAATTTTTTTTTTTTAAAATTCTTTATATTTACAGGATGATGAAGAATGTACATGTTGTGTGTGAGGGATCAATTTTTTAATAGTTGAGGTACTGTTCATTCGATTTTTTTAATATCAAATTAAAGATAAAAAAAGGTTACTGTATAAACTGTGAGATACAAAACTATGATAAATGTTATTTTTTATAATGTTCAACAAAAATATTCAAATTCTATTAACAAGTCGTTAATATATTATAGAATTGCTACAACTCCCATCTAAGCATTATCCACATGACTAACACGTCAAATACATGTTTAAATAGTTTTAAAAGGTTTGTTCAAAAGACATGCATTCAGTCCTTTTCGACTCAAACAACTCGTTCTTTTCATCTATACTAAGGAATAGGTTATAAAGACCCCAATTAAAAAGCCATTTGTACATCTCCTGTTTTTTTGGTTTTTATTTATTTATTTATAATTTTGATTATATTATATAACTGTGAAGCGAAAAGTAAAAAAAAAATTATAAAGTTTAACTGGTCAAAAAGTGAGTCTCTTTCTTAACATGTCAATTATGAAACTTAGTTTACTTTGCAATAAAGGAAAACGTTAAAAAATAGTTATTTTGAATAGGAATTTCAATTAAAAGTAATATGTATTTGTAGATAATAGATGAATACTCATGGATAGCAATGATAGTGTATAATAGCGTTAACTTGTCTGTGAAATATTGTTTTATGTATATATCGGTGTGGGTGAATGAGAGTAAAAAGGTTATAGTGGTTTAAATTGTAATTAAATACTCCGTAGTTAATTATTTAATACTCGTATATTACATTAACTTTTATACATAATAAAAGTATTCTAGTCAAACAACATTACTCATTTCTAACGTAGTGTTTGGTACGTTGTAATCAAATAGGGAATGTAAAAGATTATTACGATGTAATGAAAAAACGTTGTTTGTTTACAATTATAGGATGTAATGACTCATTACAAAGAATGACCCATTACACCAAAACCATTCCTTAGGGGCCCACTCCTTTTTTTCATTACATCTCGTAATGGAATTAAAATTACATAAAACACTACAATTAACTAACTACATTAAATAAACTTTCTATAATCAATGGGTACATTAGTCTTTTTATTATTGATTCATTACGTCTTACCATACAAACCAAACATGATTAATACTGGTAATGAATCATTACATTACACTATTTATTCCATTACGTCGTTTATTCCATTCATTTGACATTTCATTATGTCCTACCAAACGAACCCTAAGTTTTAAGTTTTAATCAAAGTGTGTTTTCTCTTTATGTAGCAAGTACAGATATATAGATATGTTGACGACTAAACATATCTAAATGTCGATAAACATTTAACAACTACGTCAATATAGATTTTTTGTATACTAAAAAAGCATATTAATGTTATTTTCTCCACACCAAGTGTCATAATCATTTTTAGTAAAAAATGGTTAGTAATACGGTGGATTGGCATGCATGCAAATGCAATAAGAAAACTTGCAGAGTAGTCTCAATATGTCTTGTAAACAAATAAAGTAACAATAGAACAAATACGTAACCACAAGTGTGGGAGTTAAATCACCACATACCTATTAAGTAGAGTATATACATTTTTTGATCGCTTCTTTACTTAATTAATGCATGAAAACTATTGTACATGCTCAAAAAATCTCACATATTAATATTAACGAGGTTTTTAACCCGCGCTCTGCTTCGAAGCGCGAGGTTTAAGTTATTCGTTAAAACGACGGGTCACTACTGCAATTGTTCTTGTTTGATTAAATTATACAAAC
>BQNB010184849.1:0-12271 GCA_026074375.1 Tanacetum coccineum
ATATTGATGTCCAAAAAGTTTTATAATTCTATAATGAAGGATAAATTGGAATACAATGAAAATAATGTAGTTGGAGCCTTAATGAACATACCTATCTTTGTTGGAACTTTCTCTATCTTAACAGATTTCGCAGTTTTAGAAGATATTGATGCTTATCGTGATGAAGGAATGGGCGATGTTATTTTTGGCAAACCGTTTTTAAGAGAAGTTGGGATTAATGCAAAATGATTTGATGGAATGATTACCATTCACAATGGTAATGAAGAGGTTACTTACCAAATGACACTGTCACATCCGAGATTTAAACACCACACTAATGAACAATGCAACAAGATCCTGTCATTACTGAAGGTAAGTGAAGAAGATAAAATGAATGGAATCTCGCACTCATACCAAAAGCTCAAGAGTTTTTACAAGGGGTCTTGAACTTAGGACCCAAATATGTCTGAGATGCAGAGATGGAAGAATGGCTCACACGCGGGCACATTAGCGTGCATGAGATGGAGTGAAAAGAAGTTGAAGAAAAGTCTAACTTAAAGACTAGCTGAAACAAAAGTGCTTTTTGGGAGACAACCTACAGTGTATACGCTCCATACCATACGGCGTATTAAATGTTTGGACGTTATCAATCCTTTATTTTTATGCACATGATACGGCGTATTCAACAGACTAACCCGTATTAGATACTTTTTGTAGGTTTCTTGATATGACGTATTCCAGTTTATGGATACGGCGTATTGGTTTTCTGTACAGTTTGTTTAGCTTATTTAAATTAACCGTAGATACCCAAGATAGGATTTTGCATGTTTTTCCTATGTTTTACACAGGACCTCGCTGAAAGCAAAGAAATCGACGAAGTTGGTGAAGTATCAATCATATGGAATCTGATGTGTGATTGTAGTCATGCTGGCATCCAGACGCATTTACAACACACATTCTTGCTCATAAACTCAACTTGGAGAATCTACCGAGCAAAATATCAGGGAGTTTCTCATTGTAATTCTTTTTAAATTCCCGTTTTTAATATTTTATCTATACAACGTGGACGTTATATAATTCAAGTGGGGGGATGGGAATTAAAATGATACTTGTCCTTTTTTTCACATAAAATGCTTAAATTATGCTCAAATTTAAAAAAAAATATTCAAGCATACTTTTGTGAAATTACTTGATACATAACCTGCACACAATAACCCTTGTTAGATGTTGTGAGGATTTAACCTTATCCGTTTCCAAATGTTTACCTAAATTCTACAAAATATGAGTGTGACGGTGATGTGGTAGACTTTAAAACTTGGCTTGGTATATCTATTCAAGACCACAATAATGAGTACTATGGATTTAGATGGAGTAACTGTTTAATTAGATAAATTTTAGGAATTACAGACCAAAAAGCCTGTACATGTTGTTTTAATTAACTAACTACAATGGTAAGTTAACCCTCCTATGACAACCCTTTGTTTACACTCATCTTAAGAGTAAGAATACCCCTAGAAAAACCAATAGAGCTTAAATCCATTAGAATTACACCATTATTTGTTCGTTAACACCTTTACACCTTAGCCATTCCTGTTAGATTATGTCCATTATATTCAGTTGCTAGTTGCTTAAAAGTGTAAAGTATGTATTTCCTGAGTCTGTGTCCAATTTTTCATCTTTGGTACGGTTGGGAAAGGAATTTGCATCATTGCAAATGGGAATAGTAAAATTAGTTCAAACTCATGTATTATTACTCTTAATGTATTATGTAGTCCGAAGAATGAAGAATTACCGAAGGAATTATCCAGAGTTATTATGATCGTGAAGATGGTAAAATTACACCGAGTTTCATAGTATAGTGTTAGCAAAAAAAAATCGCAACAAAAAAGAGAAGGAAAGTTTGGAGATAATCGGTTAAGTAGCTTAGCAGAAGGAAATAGATAAAGGATCGATATTCGTTGATCCGAGTCATAAAAAAGTCATTGATGTAAGGTATGTATATAAGTAGAAGATATCGCCACTTGTTCTTGTAAAAGCATTGTAAAGTAAAGGGATGATTGGGAAGTTGACCATTACGGGAACGCCAACTTAGGTTGTTGTTTTTGATCAATGATCAAGACGTTTGTAAATAGTTATGTCTTAATCATGGTAACGGTCGGGAAAAAGTGTCTAGCAACTTATATCTTGGACCTAGTCTATTTGTTTTGTAATTTTTGTTTAACAACAATTTAATTCCCATTCCTAATCATTAACCATGGGTTTTACGCGAATGAGGATGTCGATCTGAAGCATTATGTTTTATTCCGGTCGTTATGGCCAAGTATGCCCTTTCCTATAGCTTCCATGTTGGTTTATTACTATTGTGAAAGTTAAGAAGATCCATACCTAATATTACTAAACTTGTCCTACTCTCTACATTATTCGAGGTGGGAGTGAGACAGTCATATGTGTCTAACTCCGTCTTTGTCACCCTCCTGGACATATTGGGTATCGATAAAGATTGAGTTAGGAGTAATCAACCCTAGCCTTATAACAAAAATCCATTTATCTTTATAAAACTTGTTACTCCCTTAGCTCTAGTAGTGAGATGTGTATCCAAAGCCAAGCTATGATAAGAATACCTCTCACGACAAAGCAATTGATGAATTAGTACATGTTCACCACATAGATTAGTGAGAGGTTTGAGTGTTTTCATCTTCCCTATTATGTGAGGTTTTGCTGTGTACTAGTAATAGATCAAATAAATGCAAAACAGAAAAATCCATTAGGACACATTTTATAAACATCTAAAGGCTAACTTGATGAAAATAGATTTCAATGGGGGGATATTTGATGACATCAAATAACGTCTATTTTATAGCATCATTTATCCCATGTAATTAACACATTTATTATAAATATTGCAAAGAATTGTCACTTCATCATTTATATTTGAAAATTACAGTAATTATGGAGCATTTAGTGAAAGTTAACTAAACGGCACGCATTCTGGAGCTTAAACGATGATATTTTGAAGATTACTATTCTGACAACCAATACGCCGTATCCATCAAAGAAGATATGGCATATCTGTGCCTGCACTCACCAAAGACCACGAAGAAAACAAGATCCAATACGCCGTATCTAGGAAAGGCAATACGCCGTATTCAAGCGATATGGAAATAAAATATTCTAGAAGATATCAAACGTGGTCCCTACTCTAAAAACCCCCAATACGTCGTATCTAAGACATTGGATACGCCGTATCAAACCGACTTCAGACCCTATAAATAGAAAACTCAAAACGAGTTTTAAGTGTGCAAAATCATATTCTCGATACCTAAACCATAAAAGTTGATTTTTAAAGGAGAAAAAGAGCAGAAGAGGTCGAGCAACGCAATTCATTCCATAGGAGACAACGTGTAATTTCTTATACTATTGTAAAGTTTTTGGTATCATTCGTTAACTCGGTTAGTTTACCTTGGCTAAATTATTACTCTTGTATTGATTATGACGTTTGAAGGCTAATACCTTCGGGTATTAGCCATTATTATAAAGATCTTAATGTAAGGTTTGTTTATCTCGATTTCTTAATTTATCGTTGATTGCTTATTTATGTTTATCAATTTATACTTGTTTACGTGCTTTTGTATGCGACCTATCATTCAACTGGATCTAGTGATACAGACCAAGTAATTTAGATGCCGGGATAGCTCTCTATATAGTGATTTATACATCTAGACCAATAGGATCACAATTAACGACCTATCTTTGCCTTTAGATTGTGAACTTAGTTGGACCTGCAGGTGACCCAGGGATCAACGAGTACGTTCTCAATTAATTGGTAAAGACTTGGTTAGTGGACTACTAGTGTATGAATTGCCATTAAGCAATAAGTGGGTAAAGTCTCTATGAGCTAGGGTTTAACAAGATCACCATTGCTTTAATATCTAAGATAGATTATAATCAGCAAATAAGGATGCTTTATGCGGATGCGTTTAATTGTGACAGAATTCTACGTGTCTAGGTCTTGGGAAGAAGTAACGCCTAAGTCTTAAGAATGATATGCCACATCGAGATAAGTAATCATTGCACTAAATAAACAAACCAGCATTCTGATTGGATTAATAATGTTTAATACAATTTTCTTATATTTGGTTAGACCGCTCTTTTATCTTTTGTTAATTTGCTTGCGTATGTTTTAGTGTCTTGAATTGATTTTAGTCACCACCAAACCTGTGCCAGTCTCAGGTTGAAAACCCCCCTTATCCATTAGATTTAGGATTAACATAGGTTTAACATAGGTTTAGCATAGATTAGACTAACTTAGATTAAAAAACCAAAGTATTAATAAATTGAAAGTGTTTCTCGCTCTTAGTGATCGATACCCTACTTACCACGAAACTCCTATCGATCGGGTACACTGCTCGTGAAAAGTTTTGTTTTAGGTAAAGTCGGCTAAATATAAATTTAAAACTTGAAAGCATAAATTACCCCTACACGACAACACAATCACACCCACTCACTCAGACAACACCCGCCCTTACACTTTCTCGACGTTTGTACTATTGTAGGACCGCACGTATGGCCATGCGTACTCAGCCCACCATGTCACCTGGTCTCTCAGCCAGGGTGACAGAAGCGATGACCCTATCACCCTTATCATTCCGTAAAAGGTATAGATCCTTTTACGAGACGCCATCACCATCATCATCTCCGTACCTTCTCATACGGAAGAGGTATCCGGGTACATTAAAGCTTGTAGAGGATACTGAGGATGAGAGTTCGAATTCGGATACTAAGGGGGAGGGTTCAGAGGACGAGGGTCCTGGTTCAGAGGATGAGGGTCCTGGTTCAGAGGAGGAGAAGGAGAAGGCTGCACCTGAGGGTCAGCAGCAGGCAGTCCCAGTTGTGGATACAGCCGCAGATGAGCCTTTGGGTCTGGGTTATAGGGTGTTGAGATGTCGTGAGTTGGCATTAGGAGAGGGCTCGATGCCTAGTAAATTTGAGATAGGACAGAGTTCTAGGTCTGTGTTAGAGAAGCAAAGGGTAGAGGAGACTCCTGCACCTAGGCCACCGGTTCGTGCTACATGGGTAGATCATAATAGATTAGGCAAAATTTTATATAGATAATTCTGATCTATTTACCACCAGTTTGTGTACCTTTCAACACCACCATCACTCCGAGTGACATCGGTTCTTTACCAGTTTCACATCATCCCTAGCAGTTCCTACCCTAGTAGCTTCACCAGGGACTACCCTAGCAGCCATTATAGCAGTAGATGAGGGTGAGTTCTTAAAGGTAGGAGCGTAGCTTAAGCTTCACGGGAGCATACTCCATGATTATACACAGCGTTTAAACGCACTACCACCTGCATTGTTTGAGGGTTATGATAGAGATCTTAGAGAGTTGTATACTAGGTCAAGGGCAGTTAGGGATGAGATCTTTTCTCAGTGCTACAGGCTTAGGAGCCTGGAGCAGGAGCAGGAGAGGGCTACAATGACTTTTGATGCTATATGGAGACCAGTGTTAGCTTTAGAGTCATGGGCATGATATGTTGATGCCCATAGGCAGAGATGTGGCAGGCTAGATATGATGATCATAGGTTAATTCATGATTTGTTTGTACATAACACCATGATGCAGCGCGAGCTTCAGGAGATGAGAGACCGTGTTACCTTATTAGAGCGAGGGGGGATCGTAGAGGACAGTAGGCCATATGGGATTGGTTAGGACTCTTGTACATCACTAAACTGAGTAGCTTCGGTTAGTGCTAGATCTAAACCAAATAGTTTCAGTTAGTATTTGATATGAGCTAGTTATCATAGGTCGGTAGTCGACTCTTTGGAAGTCATAGTTATCATAGTAGTAGGGGGATCTGGTACGAAACTTATGAATTTATAGATGGTAGTATGTTTTCTTATATAAGAGGGGGTGCATTTGGTACTTGAGAGCATCATGATCTAAACATATGTATGATAAGACACATCACTCACATCTGGTAGGGTTACCATTCTCAGTAAGACTTCACGCCTATTTTCATTTCTTCTTATGTGGAACTTGGAAGGTATTCAAGTCGCCATATCATACCCGTGCTCCGAAAAACAAATGGTTAGGCGAAACATTGTAAAGTCACGTGGAAACTTTATCATATTTGTAGTAAGTCAATTTGAAACCTGACCTTTATGCAAAGTAGCGCGATTCTAAACGATACCATTACCTTTCTAGTAAGTTGATATCTGACATACCCAAAGCAAGTAAAATCTACTTGGAAGAGTCTAGACATGTCCTGATAAGCGAACCTTAGACGAATCTTGAAAGAACTAAGCTTAAGTGGTATATGATGGACACATATCTCTTATAGAACTAACATCATAAACTAGATGACTGAGGAACAAGATACTACCGAACATCTTAGAGCATTCTATTGACACGTCGCGGACTGGATTGTATCTGGACATCCGACTAAGATCTTGTAAGGCGAAACCTCAGGAAGAACTATTGAACTATGGAGACAGTAGAGAAACCTACCGTAGCGATTGACCCTGATCCATTGTTACTTTGGGAAGCTTAAAAGTCGAACTTTAAGAACTAAGTCTCTAGAGGAATCAATAGAAACTTCACTCGAGAGACTAAACCAATAAAGGAGATTAGTACGTTTTGTTAAGGACCTAAACTTTCCGTCATCATTGTACCTGATGACTTGAATTGAATTTTAGAGCGAAATTCCTTTAAGGGGGTTAGACTATGATAATCGGTAAGTTTTCCTGGATCTTGGTATTTTAAAAATACTATGTGTACGTAAACTTCGCTCTTCTCTCTTCAATATTGTTGATTCTTTTGAGAAATCTGAAAAGTTGACTTTTGTTGACTTCTCTTGTGCAAAACGATTACGGTTAACCGTCCTTCGAGTATCTTGTTAGTAAATCTATGTATCTTTTGAGTCAGAGCTTTAGTGATCTTAATGTATGTGTTATCATTTGATTCTTTACCGGGAAGGTTTCCCGTGTTCAGCGAAAAATGTCACGCAGCGCGTACCGACACGACTGTAAACTAAAGTATATCATTAATCTTGGAGTGAACTTAAATAAACTTATTTTAAATAAGTTATTTCATGATTCTTATTAGCGGTTGTCTTAAAATGTGAATCTTAGAGCTACGTCCAGAAACTAGTCAGAAAAACAGAAAACTGCGCGAGTTTAACAATTAAGTAAATAAATGACTAAAAATCTTTTCTTAGTCGACCTTAAGGAATCTTAATGCGTTTTAGTATACTGTGAGCCGTTTCGTGAACATTCGGTTTTGGTTGTTGATATCCGTCAAACTCGTGTCGTAATAATATATAGTATATCCCGTTAGATAAGAAAATTACTTCAGGAAAAGTAATAGTTTATCTTCTGGGTGTCGTGTCCCAACGAGAGATGAATTTGAAATCCACGTTAATGTTTTAAGTATAAAGCTTGATAGTTTTTTAAATTTTGGTTTTTAATTTTATTAAAACTAATGAAAGCGATAAACTAGATTATACTAATTAACAAGCAAGCTAATAAGATAAAAAATATGCTTGTCGAGTAAAAGTGAATAGATTCTTTAAGTGTGAAGTTTAAGATCTTAATGATGAACTAATTTCTGTCTAATAAATTGATTCCTCAAAACGTTGGCTTAATATTGAAAACGACTTTTTATCCAGAAATTAATTATTAATTTAATGCTAACTTAATCTTACGGCTTTTGCCCGTACGACTAAATAAAACACTAAACTAAATAATTTTTGCAAATTATTAATCACTAATCACTTGTTAAATTCCACACTTAATTTACTAAACACCAATTTACTTAACAAACACTAATAAAACTACTAACTAAGCATAATGATCAAATAAGCAAAGCTAAACATTTTAATAATAAGCTACACTAATGAATTGAAAAAGGATAGAAAATTGGACCGAATTAAAGATCCGCAAATAAACGATAACCACCCGATTTAATAAGCTAAAGAAAATATTTAAATTCTATCTAGCTTATAAAACCCATAAGCTCCACGCCTCATGAGTTGACCGGTACCAAAAGTTACAAAACATAAACAAACTGTTAACAGTTATAATCAATTACAAATTGCAATTCGGCCCAACAGGAAATTCTACGAACCAAAACATTAGCCCAGTAAAACAAACGCAGCCTAATATGTGGAATAAATACCAAACGAGGCCCAAGATCTAACTAAAACACAAGTCCAAACAATAGTTCTATTAATCAAAACACAAGCCCAGACTAACTAAGGCCCAAAACAATTCAAAAATCCAAACAAAGGTCCAATTAAGCTTCTACAAACCAAACACAGCTTAGAGAAATCAATATGCACTAGATAAGCTAGTATGAATAAGCCAGATTAATAATAAGCTTTTTCGAATAAGCTACAATAACCATGGGATCTACTTATCAAATAAGCACAAGTAAGCAATTTAAGATAGCAAATCCTAACTAAAACTAAACGAGTATTAATCCGAATAAGCACTAGAAATCTTAACGAGACAAATAACTAATAAGTTCTACAAATAAGCTATCAGATTAAGCCAAGAGTACAAGACAAACTAGATAAACACGATAAACAAATTAACATTTAATCAAAACTAGATCTAAAACGAGTTCTAAAGCTACAACACTCAATAAGCCAATATTTCAAACGAACTAAACACTAAGCTAAATTAATAAGCAAACAAATTCAGCAACGAGAATTTTAAATAAGCATCAAGCACTCAAACGATTTAAATCAACAAGAATTTGCAAATAAGCTTACAAAAACTTTGATCTAAGCAATTTAAGCTCCAATGAACACGAATAAGCTATTTAGAAGCTTATTATTTCATAAAATATGAGCTTCTAGGAAAATTAAAATAGCTTAAACATGAAAATAAGCTGGATCCTAGCTTATCACAAACGAAATTGCTTAAAAACTACGAGATGAAACCAAATAAGCTTTTTAAAACTTATAGGATCAGATCTGACAGGTTTTTAAGTAGTTTTGAAAGAATAAGCTAAGAGAATAAGCTCAAACGAAAGTAGCTTATTAAATGTATTAAGCTTAACGAGAATAAAAGAGATATAATAAGCTAAAAACAAACTTTCATTCATAAATAATAAACACTTACAATATTCAATAAGCTAACATTAGCTTTTTACATTAAGCTCAGAATTACAAATAAGCTAAAATATTAAAATAAGCTAAACTACTACTAGATAAAGCTGAAAATAAGCTAAGTCCTAATTGAAGAAAATGAGGGGAGCGGGGTAACATTTATAGGGTGTGAGGGGGTATAAGTGTAAATTTGTCCCCATGATTACTAGCCAATGATAGGCCTCGGAACGTGAGCACACAGATTGAGGGGAGAATTTCTTAAGATCCAGCCGCTAATGTGACACGTGCACTTAAAGACTGCGTACCTCATACGCTTAAAATATCGTCCGTTTGATTACTATTTGCAATTCATTTGAAGGAGATGCAATTTGCATTGCCACGTGGCCAAATCTAATTCGCCCTCCCATTTGTAATGGAACATCACGTGATGATGTATGAAATTATTTCCTCACACGTGACTATGACGTCACCATCCTCCAATTTATATTAATTTGTTTTTTTGGACTTGAGCTCTTAATTGGGCTTAGTAATAACATAGACTGTCCCGACCTATAAAATGGGTTACGGGCTGGCCTAATAAGATCCGAGGGCACCGTTGGACTTATTTTCACTTACTCTTTCCAATGGCATGCTCGGGGACTTTTCATGACTTTGTCTTGATCTTAAATATTAAGCACTCTTGATCGAATCGAACCCGTAAATTCCTATTTTTGCATTGTTTTCAATCCGATTTACCTGCATGACATAAAAATACCAAACAAATATATTTGCAAGATAATTAAGCATATTTTAGTATTTTTAGTCCGATTAATAGAGTTTTTTAGGTTATAAATGATGTGTGTTTTAGCACACATCAAATTCTCCCACACTAAGCCATTGCTGGTCTCACACGCAATGTTTATAATACAAGCCTAGAAATAAATAATTTTGTCCCCCTTTAATTTATGACCCCTCACAATAAAAAAAGAAAAGAAAAAGTCCATTAAAAAGGTCCAAAAAGCATTTATTTCGAAAGCACCCTCGTTTTAACCTCTTATTAAATTAAAGATAATTTTTTTTATAAAATTCATTTAAAAGGCTTTAAGAATGGGAGTTCGTCATCCTTGACTTTTCACAATCCCCAAACTAAAGCTTAAAACAAAATCACAGTCAAATGTAAGATTAGATGCTAACACTACTCATAAATGCTAATTGTGTAAGTATAAACTTAACTTTTCGCTCCTATTATTCCTAAATCCTCTAAGTATTTTTTTTGTTGACAAATAAATTATGTCCTTATTAATATAAAGTAAACCCGGTTTAGACCATAATTAATTTGAGATCATTTCCTAAAGAGACGATATGGTGAGAATAAGGTCCACATTAAGGTTCTAATTTCGCATGATTTAGGGGTTATCCTTTTTATTTCATCCAAAACAACTCAACTACGAGTCCAGAGACGGAGGCTTTATTTAGATAACCCCGGAGTCGAAATTTGGCTTTATTATTATTATTATTGCAACATTATTATCCCTCGGTCCTTTAAACAACTGCCACATCGGTATGCGAGCCGACCATGGTCCAGGAGTCTTATTTCGACCAGGAGATCCTCGACCTTTTTGAAAACTGCCACATCGGTATGCGAGCCGACCATGGTCCAGTAATCTTTTATCAGCCCACAGTTCTTATTATTAATATTATTACCTCCACCCTTTAAACGACTGCCACATCGGTATGCGAGCCGACCATGGTCCAGTGGTTTTATTTCGGCTTTGGTTTATTATTATATTTTTATTATAGCCAAATTTCAAGTCCTGCGGTCTTTTAACTACCTAGACAACGGTAGCAAGCCGTCAGGAATCGGTAGCCTATTTCCTCACAACACTGACAAAACCTCAATGTGTACCTTACTTTCACCAGAAGGAATCTCTACGAAGGGATTTAAACTAAGAATCACAAAAACCAAAGTAACTTTATTTATTTAACAATTATATAATGTTTATTAAGCTGGTGGGAGCAAAAAGCCACAATTAACCTCTATGAGCTCTAAAGAGATCCAACTACTCCACGCTTAGCATCTAACTTATATTCAACTCTATCATTTCTCGCTCTTTATAAAATTTTAAAGTTTAGCAAACGCTTAGTCTAAAAAGCTAAAGGGAAAGCTAGAGTGAAACACTCGGTCAAGTCAAAAGCTACCTAGTTCTACGGGCCTACTTATTTCTATATTTTTATATTTTCATCATTTTTAGGCAAAATAAAACAAAAACTAAGGTCAAAACGGGGTTGCAAGGAACACAACAGGTACAAGTATGATCACGTTTCGATAGAAATCCCCCCCACACTTAGAGCCGGACATTGGTCTCAATGTTAAAAAATGTCAGGTTTTACCCCCACACTTAAGAACAAAAAAGGCAAATTTAAAAAATTCCAAGTGTGAAAGGGGAAACACAATATATATACATGATTAGGATTGAGGATTCTAAAATAAGCAGAAGATCGAAGACTGACGATTAGAGGATTGAAAACAAGCACGGGTCTTCACGATCTTAAAGAATCCTGCAAAAACGGTACCACAAACAAAAGAAAGAAGCACGCCCCCACACTTGGGCTATAAAATCACACACTTATTTATAAAAAAAATTGAAAGAAGAAAAGACATGGGTTACATCCCGAGAAGCGCTTGTTTTTGTGCAAGTCTCTAGCTTGACTCTCCCTGAATTTCTTTGTCCTTGGGGTGAAAACTGATCGAAGATTTGGTCATCAATGAAATTTCACTAAAGTTATGACATTTATCGATCAAGAAATTATCACTCAGAAGATTTAAAGTTTTTTTATAAAAGATATAACTTCATTGATAAAGAAGATCCCAGGATCAAAAACTTTATCCTCATTTCCGGCAGGAAATGATAGAAAAATTTCGATCTCAGGAGGATCAGTAAGAAGAAGATAATTACTGACGAATGAGAGAATAGAAAAATCGTCCAGAAGAAGAATATGAAATCTCTCAGATTGGACTCCTTTGATAATGAATATTCCAGGATCGAAAATTATGTCTTTATTTCCAGAGGGAAATGAGCCATGTCAATCTCAGAAAATTCCTTAGAAAGAGAGGAGTCACAATCGGATAATAAGAGAGAAGAATCATTAAGCTCTTTAATTGTTAAACCCTTAGTTAATAAATCAAATATATTTTCC
>BQNB010184853.1:0-12271 GCA_026074375.1 Tanacetum coccineum
CATAATAGGTGTGTCATATTCTTGGTATGATTATATTATCCTTATCATAATTTGGTGTAGATGAGTTGTAGGTCTTATCTTTGGCTCAAGCCTTTTCCTTGTAACCTATATATACTGTATGTTTTTGTGAAAATAATCAAGAAAAACCAATTACCCTTCAATACTTGGACTTTAATAACAAGATATTCACAATCGCTAAGCGCGAGTATTTTGCTAGTCGAATTAATAAAGGAAACGTCAGAAGTTGTATTACAATTTCCCGTTTTGATCCAACCCAACATAATCAAAGCCACGTGAGACCCTTGTCATTGCTCATGTAAATGATAACGAATAGAAAAAATAGAAAAAAAATAATGCTTGTTTACATACATTTTCGAGCTCACGATATTCCATTCAATATGGATGGTGTTTACCATATCTTTTTTGTTAACTTTACAAACTTTTATCACATTTGACCATTAGCTAACTACTCTCTCCGGCCTAAAGTTATTGTCCACCGACCAAAAACACACAGTTTAAGAAAAATGCATTTATTACTACTTTCTCTTTCTTACTTTTTGTTAGAATGACAGTTTTGCCCTTAGTTAATTGATTAAAGTCTTCTTTAATGTTTGTAATAATAATTTCAAACAAGGGTAATATAGTAAACTTGATCTAACTTTCCTATCTATTTTTAGTAGTGGACAATTAAATTGGGACATCTCAAAAAGGAAACGTGAACAATAAAAATGAGACGGAGGAAGTATTTGTTACATGCCATTATACGACATCCTCAGCTTTCCACATGTTGTTTACCATCTACGCTATGTATTTTGGTAAACAAGTAAACAAGATAACTAAAATTAAAGAAATAAATAAAGATTAATTAATTATGAAAAAAAGTAAATGAAAAGCAATGATCGATATAATGGTTGAAAACTTCAATGAAGAAAAGAAAAAGAAACATAATGATTAAGTAATTATTTTGCTATGTTTAGAGTTTTTACTTGGTGTATTTAGACTTGCCCTTTATCAAAACATTTCGTCACTCTTCACTTTTACTTTTTGTGGGCCACTTTTACTATTTTCTTGTCAAACCCACAAACCAAACTACCACTAAATGTCTTTTCATTTAGAAACCCATACCAAAGTAGGCTACCAAACGGGCCGTAAATAAAAAACAAAACCATTTCATCAAATTTCTCTCTTTACATGTGGTTTTCACAAAAGTTCTAGATTCACTTTTCCAAATACTATAGTATATTTCAAAAAACGTGCGACACAAATTGGGCCTTAATGAGAATGGGTCTATTGACAACAATAAGTTGGAAAACAAATGAATGCAACTTATATATGAAGAATAAATATTTATGCACGATGTTTATGAAGAAAGCAAAATCACTTTCGTATCTTGTCTCATTGGCATCCTTTTAACGACACCAACACACACTTTGTTTTTTTTTCTTTTCTTTTTATGACTAGAGATATTTCATATTGTGGCCCGTAAGAACATTCTAATATTGTCACCTCAATTCCTTATCTTATTTTTTTTTGCACTCCTGGTATCTTTATATGACCTTAATTTTATTACTACTATTATCATTATCATATATTATATGAAGAAGAAAAAAGTTCACATGGGCCGGTTTTAAATCCTTTTGTGGCATAATAAGCATGTTTACCCGCGCGTTGCTGCGGGGCGTAAAATGTTCCCGCGTTGTTGCGGGGCATTATTTTATTTTTTTATGTTGTACGGGTTTATTTTTTCGGTCTCAAGTTTAATATTTTGTTTTTTTTCTTATATGAGGTTATGTGTTGGGCCTCATGTTTAAATGTTAGTTTTTTTTATATACGGGTTTTCTTTAATTGTTTGTGCGGGTTTATTTTTCGGTCTCATGTTTAATAGTACGGGTTTATTTTTTCGATAGCATGTTTAATAGTTTTTTTTCTTATACGAGCTTATGTCCCGCGTGTTGTTGCGAGGCGTTAAAAAAAATTTCCTTCTTTTTTGCGGATTTATTTTTTCCGTCTAATGTTTAATCGTTTGTTATTTTTTATATGGGTTGAGTTGTACGTTTCTGGCCATGTCGATTATTTTAAAGTTATTAGGTATCGAAGATATTTTCACGGGTATTTTTTTACCTAAATAAATCGATACTTTTTAAATATTTTTTCCTTTTATTTTGTGCCAACCAATTTTTTTATTGGGCGGCCTAAAGTGGAAGTCCAAGTAGCATTGTATCATGAACAGTGCATAAGAAGACAAAATAAGGATTTCATGTTTAGTATATAGTACAATGTTAATGTTAATGTTAATATATAAACTTTATAAATACAAAAGAAGGTCCACTGTGATCATCCATATGGGCCACTATTGACGGGAAGGTCTCATTATGATAATGGCGTTCATTTGAGAAGACTAGTTTTTGTGAGAAGGAAAGAAGCGATCCTAGCCCTTTATCCGCCCTTCTTTTTCTAAAACTAATGGCTTAGATTAGATTAAAATTGCACTTATTTTACACTAAAAAAAGCAGAGGGACCATTTTATAATTTCACATTGAAAAAACCATAGGGGTCTCATTGAAAATCCTTCATTTGTTGCATACCTCAAAATTAAACTGCATCTCTCTCTCTCTCTCTCTCATTAGATTCACACACAGACACAAGTATATCTTCCTCTCAATCTTTAATCGACATCTTCATCATCACTCATCAGTAAGACAAACACCCGCATCGCCATCTTAATCCGCCATTGAAACACCTTTGAACTAAGCTCGATCATCTTCTTCAACATGCTCATCAGATCCTCCATCACACCAGCCAAGTCTTCATCCATTTGTGAAGAAATTCGCAATTCGAAGGTTATTAGATCAAAATTGATTCACAAAAAGGTCAAATTTTCACACTGTTATAACTGAAATGCTTGTATTCAATGTTAAATTACTGAATTGTTAGCAATGTGAGTTACTTTAAAACATCAGAATTAATTTTTTTTTTGTGTTTTGCCTTTTTATGTGATGATAACTCTTGTTATGTGTTTATTTTGCAAACATGATCATGGTGAAAGCTCTATTTTAATTTATGGTTCATTGCACTATTTGATAAATTGTAAAAACAGGGCTTTTGGTTTTTGTCAGGCTACGTGCTTGTATCTTTGAATGAATTTCTCGCGTTGTGACTGCGGCGTTCCGGTTAGGGAGATATTGATGGTTCGCATGTAGAAATATTATAGAAGATAATTTAGTTATTTTTAGAATATCATCACCTTTGAATTTTATATTGATGATTGATGTATTGTCTTAGTCACATCGATTTTCGTAAGAATACTTCACGAGAGAAGGATATATAGAAATTATTATAGTTTTGAATGGTGGAAGAAAGGAGGAGATGGTGTGGAAGGGGAGGGGAAAGGGTGGGGGAAAAAGGGGGAAATGAAGAATCTTCACTATGAAATTTTTTATCGAAGATTGATATTTTGGAGTCTTAGACGCGTGGAATTAAGTTTTTGTAGGAATATCTTCACGTGTGAAGATATTATAGAAGATTATTTTAGTTTTGTAGGAATATCTTCACCTGTGAAATTTTTTATCGAGGATTGATGTTTTGGTCTTAGTCGCGTTCGATTTAAGTTTTTAGGAATATCTTCATGGGTGAAGATATTATAGAATATTATTTTAGTTTTTTAAGAATATCTTCACTCATGAATTTTTTTATCGAGGATTGATGTTTTGTTCTTAGTCGAGTTCGATTTTAGTTTTTTAGGAATATCTTCACGGGTGAAGATATTATAGAAGATTATTTTAGTTTTTTAAGAATATCTTCACCTGTGAATTTTTTTATCGAGGATTGATGTTTTGGTCTTAGTCACGTTCGATTTAAGTTTTGTAGGAATATCTTCACGAGTGAAGATATCATAGAAGATTATTTTAGTTTTGTAAGAATATCTTCACTCGTGAAATTTTTATCGAGGATTGATGTTTTGTTCTTAGTCGAGTTCGATTTTAGTTTTTTAGGAATATCTTCACGGGTGAAGATATTATAGAAGATTATTTTAGTTTTTTTAGAATATCTTCACTCTGTGAAATTTTTTATCGAGGATTGATGTTTTGTTCTTAGTCGAGTTCGATTTAAGTATTTTAGGAATATCTTCACGAGTGAAGATATTATAGAAGGTTATTTTAGTTTTTTAAGAATACCTTCACCCGTGATTTTTTTTATCGAGGATTGATGCTTTGGTTTTACTTGCGTTCTATTTAAGTTTTATTCTTTTGTTGGTTACTTGTGGAGTTAATTTACTGACGAAATTACATTTGTCATGTACTACTTTACTGGTCTTCGTTTACATACAATATGGAAATTTACTGTACGTTCATTTAAGGAATAAACCATCGGTCTATACCTCTTGAAGTTTAAATTTAACCTATAAATGCCGCTTCTCTCACAGTGCAGAATTCCATTATGTGATCTGTTTGATTTATTCATCTTGGAATTTTAATCAACTATGTCTTCGTTGCAATAGTTAGTAGAATTAAAACGCGAGCACAATCCTCAAATGAAAATAAGTATGTTTTCCCTTTTGCATTTAAATAGTCGTTGACCATGTGAGCTTTTTGTTGCAGTTGGTATGTTACGCTACTAAGGAATCGTATCTTGTAAGATTGGAGTGAAAGTTTCTGAATGTTAGGTTTCTGCTGATCTTTTTTGTTACAGTTGGTACGTTACTGCTAATATGACTTGTAAGTAGTCAAGTTTTCCGTATTAGCTTAATAAAGATTGATGTTTGCATAGTTAATTGACCCCAAAGGAGTGTCATTTCCGTGCAGCTAGATTGGCACTTGGAGATGCATGCAATCTAGTCTTTTCTGGTCAAAGTAATTCAAGTATCCATCTCAGCGATGCAAACTGGTAAGATACCTAAAATCTAATATGTGGTAATATCTTCTGGTCTTGTTCTTAATGATTTTTCTGGGTAAACAATTTGCAGTCTTTCTGATAAAAAGGAACATCCTGAGGCAATTGATGATTAGTGTCTCTCAAAAGTCATTGAAGATTTCAAGAGTAAAGCAGGAAAGCTTTAAGATAATTTTTTTAGGTAATATTAAATTTGATTCCGTCATTACTGCTATTAATATTAACATTTGATTTTGAAGGCAATCCAAACATCTTTCAGAGTGTTTCAGTAATTATCATTTAGAGTAATTAACTAACTAAAGTAATGAAGTTTTTGGGCATCTGTGTTTATTCTTCTTTGCACTATTTCAAAAGAAATTGAGAAGTTAATGAGGGATTTCTTATGGAACTATGGTGAATTTAAAAGAGGAAAAACAAAGATCAATTGGTTTGATGTTTGTAAGCCTAAAGTCGAAGGAGGGTTAGGTATAAAGGTCGTGGATACCTGAAATTGTGCTTTATTGTCAAAATACTCATGGAATATTATTACTAAAAAGGAGTCATGTGTGTTAAATATTTTTATGTTTACAAACTGAAAGGTCGAAGTTTTTGGGATGTTCATGTTAACCAGGGTGCTTCATGGGCTTGGAAGAAAATTTTGAGTGATAAGGTAAATCTCAAGATTCATATTCTTCATAGAATTGGAGATGGGAGTGACACTTCTGTTTGGTTTGATATTTGGAGTAGCATGTGTCCTCTTAGTGATTTTATACCAAACAGGGCGATATATAATGCTGGTGTGAATTTGAATACAAAGTCGCTGATACGATTTGTGATGGCGAATGGAGATGACCAGGTTAATGGTTGACAGGTTTGATTCTATTTTTGCTATTGATCCTCCTAATATTGATAATGATGGAAAATTTAAAGTTGTATGGGGAAATGGTAGGGGTATGTGTTGTAATTTTTCTGTCTCAAATGTGTGGGAGGATCTTAGAATCCTTAGTTAGATTGTTCCATGGGCAAGTCTTGTTTGGTTTAGCCAGTGTATTCCGATACATTTTTTTATGATGTGGTTGGATGTTTATAAAAGATTGAAGACCCATGATACTATGGGTGTTTGGGAGTAGAAAGATGACATGGTTTGTGCCTTTTGTAAGTCTGTTCCTGTTCCTGATAGTCAAAATCATCTATTTTTAGGTGTGATTATCCTAAAAAGGTTTGGAGTGAGTTAAAATGTGCAGCCTTATATAAGTTTTTGTTATAACTTGCATACGCACGAACACATAAGATATTCTTCCTCCCCCCTTGTAGTTATCGTGGTTGATAAGCACACAGAGTCAAGCAACTTACTTTTTGAATCATAACTGATGAAACTATGTTAGCCGTTTGTGAACGAAAACTTTAACTGCATTTGCATGCATAATGAATATCTGAAGTAGGAAAACTGCTCGTTAAATTGAAAAAAAATCTATTTTGAAATTACAATTTTCAGTACTGAAGAGTTGTATATGTTAATTACTATTGTGTTTGTTATCTATGTTATAATAATGAAAACATGTTGTCTAAAACTACTGACTTCTGATATGGATGTACCACTGATACAATACAGTTAGCAACTTGCGTCGACCTTGTCAAGTCAGGAAACATGCTTCACTCAGGCTGCCGATTCAATGTTTTCATGCACGAGGGACTACCATAAGCTTGTGCTCGAATATATGATGTTCCATCAGCAATTGAAATTCTCCTTACTGGAATGTACGAGCGTTTGCCTAAGTGCACATAAGATGTGGGTATTCATAGCACATTAACTGATAAACAGCAGAAGCCTGTGCTAAAGAAGCTAGACACCCTTGTCACATGGAATTACTTGAAACTGCACTACCCAAATAGTTCTCCGAGGTTAAAATTTCTGATGGTACGGTGATGCTTTTTATCCAAGGAGAGTTTAAGGTGTTGCTACCCTTGGTTATCGGGGATACCTTACAATGTGGAGAATATTGCATCTGGAGGTACTTGTTGGTGAAACAAGTGGTCCAGTAAAGCTAGAAGAAACGAGGCGTTTTGTTCTCAGAGATGACTTAGAATGCAAGATGGCTGCTTCCGACACTCCATTTACAACTTTGTATACTATCTTGCATGAGTTTTGTGTACCTCTTATCATGGACACTATCATAAGACAAATTCAAGCACTTAGGATAGGTAGATGGAAAGATGCTATTCGGTTTGAGCTCATATCTGATGGTAATCAGGGTCAAGGTAGTTCTGCCAGTTCTGTGCAAACGAGTCAAGATGGAGAAGCTGATTTTGTTAGTTTACGCACTCCGGGAGATAAAATACTTTACTGGTTGGAATCTGAAAAAAATAGTCGAACATTAAACGCAGTATCATGTCCTTTTATTAAGATTGAACCAGGGTCAGATCTTCAAATTAAGTGTCTAAACAGCTCATTTGTCATCGATCCTCTAACTAACCGAGAGGCTGAACTTTCCATCGACCTGTATTGATGTTGAGAAATTGCTACTAAGAGCTATATGCTGTAACAAGTATACTCGTCTGCTTGAAATCTATAGAGAGTTGGGGGAAAATAGTCATATCCGTCGAGCTGAGGGTGATGTTCTCCTTCACACGGGACTTAATGAACCTGGTTCTGAGTACAATAAGGTAAGTTAAAATAAAACACCCTCTTACTATTTTAGAACTGAGCCTTTTTTATGTCTATTGCTTCACATGCCTTATATTTTAAATGTAATTCATGCAATATCTAGAATATATGATCCATTGAACTGTTACAGTGTAAAAGATCCAATAGAATTTTTTTAAAACGAATATGGATAGTTTGAATATGTTTCAACTACCTTATTTGATTACAAGAGCTTTGAGGTGGCTTAAGTTCGCAGATATTTGTATTCTGGTTTGACCTCTCATGACCCTCTTTTTTGTTTTGCTATGTTTATTCATTGCTCTGCATGAAATCATGTATAAGCTGGAATATCTTAAGATAAGAGTTATTGTTAGTCTATTAAGACTTGTTGTCGTTGTACTCAAAGTGTGCACAATTTATATAGATATAATTCAACGGGAGTGTTTGGATTATTAAGCAATAACAGAATTTTTGTGTGATCACAAACGATGGGCCAACCCAAAGTGACCTGGTTAAAGTGACCCGTAACTCAGCCCACCCAGCTTAATAAATGACAAAAGAAATTACAAAAAGGTTGTGATATGCTACAACTCGAGATACACGTACTAATAATGCTACTTGAATGATTCGAGTTGTTACAATATGTTGTAATCTCACTGCTATATCATTACCAAGAGCAGTGGAAATAGGATGGTCCTGAAACTCTTCGATGCTGCGCTCTGAACGTTGAGAGACCATAGATTGTGAAGCATTAGAGGATGAACAACAAGTTTGATCAACTTCTCCTTCTGATATGGCATCTAATTGAGCTTATGTGACATCAGTGGTCTCAACGCAAGGATCTATACTGGTACCTTCCTTAACACAACATGCCGCTAAAGCACTATTATCATTTCCTAACTCTTCAGGTTCCTTAGATGTTCAAGTAGTTGAAGCACTAGTATCCTTTGCCACGTCTTCAAATTTTTCATTTTTACAAGTCATTAAAGCACTCGTATCATCTCCCACGTCCTTAACTTTCGGAAATTGAGCAGGCAACATATGTCTGGTTTTCTCGATGAACTACGGATCAGCAACATATGTCTCCATAGGGATGATAGGTATCTCAGATGAATCAAGTGTACTTGTTCCAACACTTGAATGTTGGAAGGCATGACTAGAAACTCCCGATAAAGATGATATACTCCATCGATGTTTTACGTTCATGGGGTCATATTGGTAACTTTTTATGTTAGATTTCCTGCTAATCAATTGACGATGAAAACGAGGTCCAAAGTCAACATAAGATGAAGCGGATGCGCTCCCGCGTCCAAATGAGCTTCTCAAGCTATTTGTACTGTCCATCGTATATGAAAAATCATCATAAGACATGCTACTTGCAGAAAAGTTACCACTTTAGATAACAGGCCCCAATACACATGTTGACCTTTTCAGCACTATTGAAATGCCTTCTCTTTTAAATAGTCAACCTTTGAACTTGACAATTCAGTAGTGTGCTGAATTTGCTCACCTCCTACGTCACTATAGCTTGGTTGACTTATTACTTCATGATTGGCTTGCTTTTGTTCAAATTCCTCTAACTTATCAAAATCATTTGAAGGTCGATCCAGGTTCTGTTCTGTGTGGTCCCTTATAAAATGCTACAAATGACACTGTGTAAGTTGATTGCTCTTTTATAGAGGTGGTATCTAGCCATTTACTTATGAATGGGTCGGTTTTTGTTGTGATTTATCCCAAATAGGTTGAAACTATATAAATCTATTGTTAATGCATCTATTTATAAAAAGTACAATATGGACAGAAATTGTATGCGGGCCAACCCTTCCCATATGATCTGTTTACTGTACAAAAATGTCCAAATACACCTGTCATGCCAGTTTTACTCTTTTATGATCTTAGCTTTACCTAAACATGATTTATTGGTGTTTTACTGAATCTACTGTATTATTGGATATGATACCAGGACCCCGAGATTGAAAGGTGGGCATTTTCCTGTGTTATGTCAGCTCTTAGCTTTACCTAAACATCCTTCACTCTTCAGGTGATTTCAGTTGACAATACTTATAAAATTAGATGAAAGGTGGGCATTTTCCTGTGTTATGTCAGGTCTGATATATATATTTGTGTTTTCAGATATGTCGTGTTGAAGATATACTCGTTGAAGGCCTCATACAAGGTTCTGTTGTGCATTTCCATAGGGCGGGGACTGTTATCGTTCCCTTAACGGGTATAGTCAGCACATCTAGGATGGGTATGTATGCTCACAGACTGAAATTTCTCCTTTTGTAGTAAAATGATGTTAAAACTAAGGATTGAGTTTGTGAACAGGTTGCACGGGAGGTGTTGGCAGGGGACATTTATTAAGCAATAGAATTGGCAGTGGGGGAGGTTATGGTGGTACAGCTGGACATGGTTGTTATAATGATACCTGTATTGAAGGTGGCCTTCCATATGGTGATGCTGAATTGCCTTGTCAACTTGGTAGCGGAGGTGGGAATGACTCGACTGTTGGCGGTGGTGTTCTGGGTATGTGCTAGTTCCTCAGTCACACTGTTTTTACTCTATATTTTGATTTTCTTTTGTATAATCCACAATGTTATGTGCAGTAATTCGTTCGTTAGAGCATCCAATATCGAGTGTTTTTGTTGATAGATCACTTACTGCTAATGGAAGAAGTTATGTAGAAGGGACTGCCAGTAATCTGTATGATTTATACAATTCAGATGGGGGTGGATTGGGCGGTGGTCTGGCAGAATGATTCTTTTGTTTTTAAACACTGTCTGTTGGTGAATCTAGAGGTCCATAGTCTGCAGTCAACCTCCAAGTGGAAAAGGCAAACACAAACCGAATTTCACCTGCAATGTCTGCATGATTGTCAAACGCCGATTCATTACATTTCTGGTTACATCTAACAAAAATGTAGGTGCCTTCGCTTTTTAGTTTGGACATTCATAATTGCCCAAATTTGAAAGAAAGTTGCAGTAGAGGAGGCTCTTGCTGGCCCCCACTACAAGAAATAGGAGAACAGGTGACGGAATTTTCCCCAGCGACATTTGTCGCTGGGGAAAGCTCAATAAACAACATAAATTGATCCTACGTGGCACCAATTCTCGTTGAAAATTTAGACCAAATAAGCTGACCTTTTCCTCGACGACATGTCGCCGGGGATAATGCCGTTATATTTTAGCCAATTTTTTCTACCAAAAACGTGGCGGTATTTTTTCCCGCTTATGTTTCCTCAGCGACGTGTCGCTGGGGATTCATTTGTTTATTAAAAAAAATTACTAGTGCTAATTACTAAATGGCGTGACGTGTACACTATTTTCCCCAGCGTCATGTCGCTGGGGATTCTTTTGTTTATTAAAAAAACATTATTAGTGTTAATTACGTTTTAGGAGTGACGTGTACACAATTTTCCCCAACGACATGTTGCTGGGGATTCATTTTGGGCTTCCAATTTGCGCAATTGGGCTTCTGGTTGGGGCTTTCATATTAAGAAATTGGGCTTCGATTTTTTTGGACAGTTACACCAGTGACATGTCGCCGGGGATACGTTTTGACTTTGCTGACTTTTTATTAAACTTCGTTTTTTTGGTTTGTTTCGGTCCGATATTCCGTATATTTTAACAAAAAATATATATATACGTTTTTAAGGTGATATCGTTATACATAAACACATTTATATCGTTATACATAAACACATTTATATCGTAAAAGTTTAAACACAGTCTTCACATAAAAAAAACATACGAATTACATTGCAAATGACAAACTACTCGAAAACATATGAATTACATTGAAAATGACAAACTAGCTACTCCAAATCAAGTTTTTCCATTTCATTGAGAACTTCGTGAAATAGTGCAGCCGAATTAACTGTATGTTGTTCCGGATGCATATGCATTTCCATTGTTGCCTTGAGTACACTTATCTTTCCACGCAAGTGCTTGCAGTTTGAGCACTCTCTATTTCTTGAAGATCCTAGAGAATAGTTTGTAGGTGTTGAAGGTCCAGAATAATAGGTTGGAGGTGTTGAATGTCCTGCAGAGTAACTTGGAGTCGATGGAGCTCCAAGAGAACTCATCAATTCACGAAGTCGGGTCTCTTTCCATAAAAAAAATCCACATCCAAAATGTTTCGGAGGCTGTTAAATAGTAAAGAAATCAATTCTTTTAACAACTAACCAGATATGTTTAAGGAGTTTGAGTCGGGAGCTGCTAGCGGGAGTGGCGGGTGTGGTGATGACGAGGAGAGTGGCGATGATGAGGATGACGACGGCGAGAGGTAGTTGTGTTATATATTATTAGTATGCTACATTGGTACTTTAGGTTCATGACATTTAAACACTTGTTTCCCTATCCTATCATGTTAAATATTGACTTGTATAGCTTCGTTTATGACTAGGAAGCCCCATTTTGTAGACTTATTCGGATTTTGGACGATTTAGCTTTATTATCTTTTGGTTTTGGTACAAGTTGTGATGTATTTGTATTGCGTTGATCCGTTTACTTTGTATTTGTGTTTTAGTACAAGTTGTGGTGAGTCTATACAGGTTTTGGTATAGGTTTGTTATTGTATTTAAAAAAATTGCAGACTTGTCGCTGGGAAACTTGATTCTAAACTTTTAAAAAAAACTTTCCCCAGCGACTTGTCGCTGGGGAAACCTCCCCAACAACTTTTCGCTGGGGAACCCTACCACTGACGTTGACTTGTCAACGTATAAGAAATCATGGGGATAGTTCACAATTAAGTTAAGGT
>BQNB010184858.1:0-12271 GCA_026074375.1 Tanacetum coccineum
ACTTTGGATCGGTACAATGATTAGTGATTGTATGTTAAAAGTGATGATTGTTTGTTGATATAGGTGATATGTTGTTTGTTTGTGATTTGGTTTGGTTTAATTAAGTTTACGAAATGCAATACACAAGTCTCAGTCAGGAAATCTAGACAAGTCTCAATGTTAAGGATTAGACAAAACTCAGTGAGGTGTCCTAGACAAAACGCAGTCAAGAAGCAAAGACAAAACGCAATGTAGAAATTTTTTTGCCAGGGATTCTTTCCACCAAAACGCAATAAGGGTCTTCAACTTGGGACAAAACGCAGGACACAAAACGCAATGAGAAGGAGACAAAACGCAGTGACGTGTCTTGGGCAAAACGCAATCAACTCTTGAGACAAAACGCAATCAAGAAATTAATTGGGCAGAGTTTCTCCTAGTCAAAACGCAATGAGGGTCTTCAACTTGAGACAAAACGCAATACACAAAACGCAACCTGTAGTGTTAACCAAAACGCAATACACAAAACGCAACTGACAAAACGCAACTGCTGTACTACACTAGAAGACAAACCGCAGTGTACTATTCTCTGACAAAACGCAGAGACAAAACGCAACTAAGAAACGTCTTCCAGGGAGACAAAACGCAATTTCCAGAAAAGCTTCAAATCACCAAAAATCACCCTTTTAAACGTTTAAGCTTGGATTTTCTTGCACAACTTGGTACTAGAAGGCTAAAACTACAGTAAAAACACTAACTTTAACACCACAAACGTGAGAATCAAAGAAAGCCAATGTAAGAACCATAAACCTTCAAAAACCAAATTTTTGATTAATTCTTCCAAGAGAAACGCACATACAATCTAAGTAATCATCCCATGTGCTTTGATACCAATTGTAGTATATTGGACATCATAACACAATCAAGGATTAGTGTGTAGGCCGATTTCTAGAGAGAGAAAATGGGAAGTTCTAGTGAGAGAAAGACACTTAGTGTGTGTTTGTTATGCAATGAACAACGAACCCTTCCCATGGCTGGAAAAGGTGTTTAAATACAAGAGTTTAAGTGCCCTAAGTGGGTTATGGAGTTGGCTAACATGTGGGTAAAGACCCAGCCCAACACCATAAGTCATACGATAACGATTAAACTACGAGCTATGCTATTCTAGACAATACACGGGGTGACCGAGTCTTTTTCGTAAACCTAACAAATACATTATTAGTACTGCCATTATAGTTAATACTGTTAGTTAATAGTTAGTGCTGCTAGTCTTATACAGTTAGTACTGCTATTATGATATGCATGAGTTAAATTAGGAATATATATGCATTATCATTATATGCGTTTTGTAAGCCCATTAGGGTTTCCTTGGTGTATAAAAGGAACCCCAAGGCATAGATCAAAAAAATCAGTCTTTCATAGTTTTTCATAGCTTCAAGGTTGTAAACCCTAACACTGCCAAAAAGTGTTAGTATTAATATATTGGAGCTTATTGTTTTTGGTTGTATTCCTGTGTGTTAAACATTCATTACTGTTATTCTTCTTTATGGTATAAACTAGATTCCGCATAGTTTATATCATACACTCAAAGTTTTAGTCTTAGTACCTTTGGATTTATCTAAGGATACTAAACCTTACATCAAGCTAAGGAGTTTAAGATTTATTCATTGGGATCAACAAGTGGTATCAGAGCTTGTTGTGAAGCTTTGAATAAGAAGAAACCAACAACACATACTAGATCTAATTCTCAGTGATAAGATGGAGGCAGTAACTACTTCTACAACTCTGACTGCAAGACTCCCTATCCTTAACCCTAGGGAATATGATCTCTGGTTAATGAGGATATAACAGTACTTCCTCATGACTGATTACTCCCTCTGAGAAGTAATTCTAAATGGTAACAAAGTGCTGAAGATAACTATTAGAGAAACTGAGCAGGAATATGAACCTACTACTGCAGAAGAAAAGCAAGACTGGAGGAATGAGATGAAAGCTAGAGGAACTCTGTTAATGGCGATCCCAAATAAGGATCAACTGAAGTTCCATTCATATGAAGATGCAAAATTGCTCATGGAAGCCATTAAGAAGAGGTATAGAGGAAACAAGGAATTCAAGAAAGTTTACAGAACGCTACTCAAGCAACAATATGAGAACTTTGCAGGATCAAGTTCAAAAACAATATATCAAACTTTTGATAGGTTGCAAAAACTTATTAGTCAGTTAGAGATTCAAGGCGACGTTATTACACAAGAGGACATGAACTTAAAACTGTTGAGAAGTCTTCCATCTGAATGGAAGACTCATGCTTTGGCTATACTGACAATTAAAGCTAGGATATTCATCTAGAGGATAGGAAGGAAGTTGGATGTAAATGGTCAAAGAGTTGGATTTGATAGGGCTAAAGTGAAGTGCTACAATTATCATAAAAATTGTTACTTTGCAAGAGAATGTAAAGCTCCTAGAAATCAGGAAAACAGATGAAGAGAGAATAATAGAAGACCTGGGACAGTGGAAACTCCCACTAAAAATGCCTTGGTTGCTCAAGATGGAATTAGAGGGTATGATTGGAGCTACCAAGCTGAAGAAGAGCATCCTACAAACTTTACATTAATGGCATTTACATCTTCAGGAAGTTCTTCTAGTTCAGACTCTGAGGTAGATTCTTGTTCTAAATCATGTGTAAAAGCTTATGCTACTCTCAAATAACAATATGATAGTTTGTCTTCTGATTACAAAAAGTCTTAATTTAATTTAGTATCTTATAAAGCATGTTTAGAATCAGTAAAAGCTAGGCTAGCTCACTATAAGAAAATTGAGGCTGTGTTTGAAGAGAGCATTAATGTTTTAAATCTAGAAGTTAAACTAAGAGATAATGCTTTAATTGAAAACAAAAAGAAATTGGAAAAATAAAAAAAAGAAAGAGATGAGTTAAAACTAACATCAAAGAAGTTTCAAAATTTATCCAAATCTTTGAAGAATTTGCTGGAAAGTTAAGTCAGTGTCAAGTTTAAAACTGGACTAGGAAATAATGCAGCTTCTTCTACTACAGCTTCTCCTGCAGTAGAAATCTTTGTGAATTCATTTGAGATGTTAGAAAATCAGGAGTATTATTAGTCCAAATCTGCTAAGGGATATCATGCAGTTCCCCCCACCGTATATAAGGAACTTCATTCCCTTCAAACCTGATCTAACGTTTATGGATGAAATAGTTGAAAGTGAGAATATGGATGTTACTACTATTGTTACACCTAGTAATGTTAAGACAGTTGAGTCAAATTACGAGTCTGCTGATATAAAAAGTAATGGTGATGCAGTAGAACCTAAAACTATTAGGAAGAATAGCTTTAGACCTTCAGTCATTAAGGATTGGAATTCTGATGATGATAGTGAGGTAGAATTTATACCTAATGTTAAGGATAAAACTGTTAGACCTAGCACTGAAAAGATAAAATTTGTTAAGTCTGCATGGGAAACAGTAGAGAAGGAAGAAACACCTAAATAAAACAAACACTATCCTAGAGGGAACCAAAGAAACTGGAACAATCTTATGTCCCAAAGATTAGGAAGTGACTTTAAAATGATTAATAAAGCTTGTTTTGTTTGTGGTAGTTTTGAGCATCTTCATTATGTGTGTGATAAAAAGGTTATAAGACCAGTGTGGAACAACTCAAGTAGGGTGAATCACAAGAACTTTGCTAATAAAATGACTCACCCTCACCCTAATAGAAGATTTGTTCCATAAACAGTATTAACCAGGTCTGGCAAAATTAATACTGCTGGTGCAAGTGTTAATACTGCTGTTAGACCAGTTAATACTGCTGACTCAAAAATAACTATGAATCATCCTAGACCAATATCAAATGCTTACAAAAAGGGATATTCACAAGTTACAAGGCCATTTAACAAGTATTCAGAAAACAAAAACAGTATTTTCAATAAAAAGGTTAATACTGTCAGGGTAAAAGATACTACTGCTAGGGATAGAGCAGTAGTAAGTGAAAATAAGGGAAAAAGGGCTAATGCTGTTAAGGCCTCAACATGCTGGGTTTGGAAAGCCAAAAATAGTAGTGCATCAAATACTTTCAAGAAATATTCTTACATTGATGCACGAGGCAGATCCAAGTCTATAATGGCTTGGATCCCCAAAAGAGTCTAATTCTCTTATTTTATGTGCAGGGCAACCCACAGCAGAAGGAGTACAAGGAAAAAGGAGTTATTGACAGTGGTTGCTCAAGGCACATGACTGGAAACAAATGCTATCTTACTGAATATGAAGATTATGATGGTGGTTTTGTTTCCTTTGGAGATGGTAAAGGTAGAATTTCTGGAAAAGGTAAAATCAAAACAGGAACATTGGATTTTGATAATGTGTATTTTTGTAAGGAGCTTAAGTATAACCTGTTCAGTGTGTCACAAATTTGTGACAAAAAGAATAATGTTCTTTTTACTGACACTGAATGTCTTGTCTTATCTTCTGACTTTAAGCTACTTGATGAAAGTCAGGTTTTGCTGAGAGTTCCAAGAAAGGATAACATTTACAGTGTTGACCTAAAGAGTGTTGTTCCCACTAAAGGTTTAACTTGCCTCTTTGCTAAGGCCACAATTGATGAATCTAATTTATGGCACAGGAGGCTTGGGCACATTAACTTTAAAAACATGAACAAACTTATGAGGGGAAACCTTGTTAGAGGTTTGCCTTTAAAGATTTTTGAAAATGACCATTCTTGTGTTGCTTGTCAAAAAGGAAAGCAACACAAAGCCTCCTGTAAGGCCAAACTTGTGAACTCAATCAGTAAACCCTTACATATGTTTCATATGGACCTATTTGGTCCTATAAATGTTACCAGTTTAATGAAAAAGTCTTATTGCCTAGTTGTCACTAATGACTTTAGTAGGCTTTCTTGGGTATTCTTTTTGGCCACTAAGGATGAAACTAGTGGGATATTAAATACCTTCATAACTAAAATAGAAAATCAACTAGACTACAAAGTAAAAGTTATCAGAAGTGACAATGGAACTGAGTTCAAAAATAGTGTAATGAATTAGTTATGTGACATGAAGGGTATTAAGAGGGAATTCAGAGTTGCTAGGACTCTTCAGCAGAATGGTGTTGCTGAGAGGAGGAATAGAACACTGATAGAGGCTGCTAGAACTATGTTAGTTGACTCTAAGTTACCAACCACCTTTTGGGCTGAAGCAATAATATTGCATGCATTGTTGCCTAAATAGGGTCTTTATTCATTACATTAAGCCTCATAATAAGACACCTTATAAACTTATTCGTGGAAGAACCCCATTCATAGACTTCATGAAACCTTTTAGGTGTCCTATTACCATCTTAAATACCAGTGATCATCTAGGCAAGTTTGATGGAAAAACTGATGAGAGATTTTTTGTAGGGTACTCTGTGGTTAGCAAGGCTATGAGAGTATTTAACAAGAGGACCAGGATAGTTGAAGAGACCTTAAACATTAGATTTCTTAAAAATGCACCTAATGTAATAGGAAACAGACTAGAGTAGCTTTTTGATGTTGATTCTTTGACAATATCTATGAACTATGTGCCAGTTGTTATAGGAAATCAAACTAATGGTATTGCAGGAACTAGAGATAATATTGTTGCAGGTCAAGTTGAAAAGAAGACAGAACTTGAACAAGAGTACATCCTAATACCTATCTACACAACTGATCCATTAATCTCTCAAGGTCCTAAGGACAGTAAAGAAGATTCTGGAATGAAGCCTACATAAGTGGATGTAAGTGGAGCTTCAGATAAAGATGGAGAGGATGATCAAGCTACAAGAAGTGAGTTTGAAAGGCTACTTCAACAAGAAAAGCAGACTGTACATCCTAACAACACTAATAGTATTAATACTGTTAGTACACCTGTTAGTACTGTTGGACCATCTTTTACTAATGATGCTCCCTCATCACCCACTAATGATGCTAGAACTTCTGAGGAACACTTATTTGAACACTTTTCTCCTTTCAAAAATGCATTTACTCTTCCAGATGTTCCAAATGTGTTTTTAATTGATGATACTGGAATTTTTGGTAATGCTTATGATGATGAAGATGTGGGTGCAGAAGCTGACCTAAACAACTTGGAAACAACCATGAATGTCAGTCCTATTCCCACAACCAGAATTGACAAGGATCATCCTAAAGACCAGATCATTGGAGACTTTAATTCAGCTATTCAAACAAGGAGAATGACCAAGATTTCTGATGAACATGCTATGGTATGTTACATTAATAAGCAGAGGAGAACAAATCACAAAGATTATCAGAACTGCTTATTTGCCTGTTTTCTCTCTCAAATGGAACCCAAGAAAGTGATTCAAGCTCTGGAAGATCCAAGCTGGATAGAAGCAATGCAAGAGGAGCTTCTACAATTTCAACTTCAGAAGGTTTGGACACTGGTTAATCTACCTAATGGCAAGAGGGCCATTGGAACAAAATGGGTCTTTAGAAACAAAAAGGATGAGAGAGGCATTGTAGTGAGAAACAAGGCAAGACTGGTTGCACAAGGTTATACCCAAGAAGAAGGAATTGATTATGATGAGGTTTTTGCTCCTGTTGCTAGGATAGAAGCAATCAGGTTATTTTTGGCCTATGCATCATTTATGGGGTTTATTGTGTACCAGATGGATGTAAAGAGTGCCTTCTTATATGGTACTATTGAAGAAGAGGTTTATGTGTGTCAACCTCCTGGTTTTGAAGATCCACAGTTCCCTGACAAAGTGTATAAGGTAGAAAAAGCTTTATATGGTCTACATCAAGCTCCTAGAGCCTAGTATGAGACCTTGTCTACCTACTTAATTAAAAATGGATTTAGAAGAGGCACTATAGATAAGACTTTGTTCATCAAGAAGGACAAAGGTGATATCTTGTTAGTACATGTGTATGTTGATGATATCATCTTTGGGTCAACTAAGAAGTCCCTATGTGATGAGTTTGAAGGTTTGATGCATAAGAGATTCCAGATGAGTTCTATGAGGGAACTCACTTTCTTCTTAGGGTTACAAGTACAACAGAAGAAGGATGGAATCTTCATTAGCCAAGACAAATATGTGGCTGACATATTTAAGAAGTTTGATTTTGCCACTATGAAGACAGAAAGCACTAGTGTAGATAGTGTGGATGTTCATTTATACAGATCAATGATTGGATCATAGATGTACTTAACAGCTTCTAGGCCAGACATAATGTTTGTTGTTTATACTTGTGCAAGGTTCCAAGTTACTCCTAAAATGTCACATCTTCATGATGTAAAGAGGATATTTAGATACTTGAAAGGTCAACCTAAATTGGGCCTTTGGTATCCTAGGGATTCACGTTTTGACTTGGAAGCTTTTTCAAATAGTGATTATGCTGGAGCTAGCCTTGACAGGAAATCCACAATAGGAGGTTGTCAATTTCTTGGCAAGAGGTTGATTTCATGGCAATGTAAGAAGCAGACTACAGTTGCAAATTCTACTACTAAAGCAGAATATGTTGCTGCTGCTAATTGCTGTGGATAGGTGCTATGGATTCAAAATCAAATGCTTGATTAGAGATTCAACTTCATGAACACCACATTGATAATGAAAGCACCATTTGTATTGTGAAGAATCTAGTGCTTCACTCTAAAACCAAGCACATAGTGATTAGGCACCATTTCATCAGAGATTGTTATGAGAAGAAGTTGATTCAGGTGATAAAGATTCACATAGACCACAATGTTACAGATCTTCTCACAAAGGCATTTGATGTTAACAGATTTAACTTTTTGATTGCTAGCATTAAATTACTCAACTGTTAGCTTTAGGTTAATACTACTGGTATACATTAATGATGCTAAGCTTAAGTTGATGCTGTTGAGTTACTGCTATCAGGTTACTTACTACTGTTAGGCATAAGTTAATGATGTTAGGCAAAACTTAATACTGCTAGGCTTAACATAGTGCTGTCAGTTTAAGTTAATGCTGCTGAGGGTGATTGATTAAGGGTTTCATTCACTCATTCGATCAATTTTATACATTGATATACTCTCTAATCATAAACCCTAACTCAATTTCATCTTTAATCATCAAAACCCATCACAATGTCGACCCCAAAGTTTGCTGAAACTCACAATTTGATTGCGTTTTTGGAGAAACCTGAAGAAAGTAGTGGGTTTGAGGAGATTATTGATTTTCTGAATGCTAACCAGATTCGTTATGCTTTAACTGTCAATCCTACTATCTATACATCTTCCATTGAACAGTTATGAGCCACAGCAATGGTAAAGACGGTTAATGGAGAATGTCAATTACAAGCCCTAGTTGATAAGAAAAAGGTGCTCATCATAAAGACAAGTATTAGAAGTGATCTTCACTTAGAAGATGCAGGTGGTATTGATTGTTTGCCAACTGCTACTATCTTTGAAGAACTGGCGAGGATGGGGTATGAAAAACCTTCTCCAAAACTTACATTCTATAAAGCTTTCTTTTCTCCACAATGGAAGTTTTTTATTCATACCATTACGCAATGCCTTAGTGCTAAGACCACTGCATGGAACGAATTAAGTAGCACTATGGCCTCTACAATCATATGCTTGGCCACAAACTAAAAATTTAACCTGTCCAAGTATATTTTGATGCTATGGTAAAGCACTTAAAGGGAGGGGTTAAATTTCTAATGTATCCACGATTTGTACAAGTGTTTATTAATCAACAACTTGGTGATATGTCACATCACAAGAAGCCTTATGTTAACTCCTTACACACAAAGAAAATCTTTGCCAACATAAAGAGAGAAGGAAAAGATTTTTCTGGGAGAGTAACACCCTTGTTTGCAACAATAATGGTTCAAGCTAATCAAGAAGAATCCATTTAGGACATTCCTACTGATTCTTAACAGAACCTATTACTACTCACTAGTTACATCTAAAACTCCAGAGAAACAGTCTAGAAGGAAGCAAAGAAAGGACATTAAGTTTCTCAATCTAGTGCTTCTACAGAACCTATGACTGAAAAGGAGACAAATGAGGAGTCTGTGCCTAAACATTCCTATGATCTATCTCAAAGTGGTGAGGATAGAATGCAACTTCATGAATTGATGAACCTTTGTACCAAATTATTTGATAGAATTTTTGTCTTGGAGACTACAAAGACAACTCAAGCTTTGGAGATAGCCAATTTGAAAAGTAGGGTGAAGAAGCTTGAGAAGCACGCCAGCAAGAGAACTCATAAGTTCAAAAGATTGTACAGGGTTGGTACCACAAGGAGAGTCAAATCCTCAAATAATGAAGGTTTGGGTAATCAGGAGGATGCATCCAAATAGGGGAGGAGTATTGAAGACATTGACAAGGATGCTGAAGTTTCTTTAGTTGATGAAACTTAGGGGAGGTCAGATGATACCGAATAAAATTTTGTTGATACAGATGCTCTTATTAGTGATGAAGTTTTTACTGAAAATGATATGACTGAAAAAGAGCATGATGTGATTCATAAAGAGGTTAGTGCTGCAGAAATACTTACTACTGCTGGTATTACAATTCCAGTTAGTACTGCTGAGATTAAAACTAGTGTTGCTCCCTCTACTATTGGTTGTGATACAAGAGCCAATACAGAGTATAGCCACAACAGCACCTTCAACAATTCCCAAAGCTAAAGGAATTACATTTAGAGATGGTGGTGAAAGCACAACAAGAACACTAACATCAATATCTTCTTCAAGCGTTAAGGATAAAGGGAAAGCTAAGATGGATGAACCTGAAGTGCAATTGAAGAAAAAGGATCAAATTGCTCTTGATGAAGAAATGGATAGAAATCTTAAAGCTCAAATACAAGCTAAACTCATTAAAGAAGAAAGGCTTGCAAGGAAAAAGGAAGAGGAAGCCAACATAGCTTTGATAGAATCATAGGATAACACACAAGCTATGATGGAGGCAGATTTTAAATTAGCTTAGAGGCTACAAGCAGAAGAACAGGGAGAGATAACCATTAAAGAAAGATCTAGACTGTTTGTAGAGCTCATGAACAAAAGAAAGAAACACTTTGCAAAGCTTAGAGCTGAAGAGAAAAGAAGAAAGCCACCAACTAAAGCTCAAAAGATAAATCTAATGTCTACCTATCTCAAAAACATGGGTGGATAAAAATATAATTATTTGAAGAGCAAGAGCTATGATGAGATCCAGAAGTTGTTTCATAATGAAATGAAAAGGGTAAATACTTTTATTCCTATGGATTCAGAGGCGATGAAAAGAAAAAAAGGAACTAAAGAAAGTTCTAAAAAAACAAAGGATGAACTTAAATTTGATAAGTTAAAGAAGGCAGAAAGTAGTGAAAAGAAAGCTGAAGGTAGTAGAAAGAAATCAATCGGTAAGAAAAGAGCAGGGAAAGAGCAAAAACAAAAATCTTCCAAAAGACAAAGAATAGAGGATGATATAGAGACAGATGAGCATGAAGAAGTTGAAGAAGATGATGAAGCTAAAATGAAAAAGCATATGGAGGTAGTTCAATATGATGAGGAAATAGCAATTGATGCTATACCTCTAGCTACCAAACCTCCAATAACTGTTGAATATAAGATTGTTAAAGAAGGACAGAAGGGATTCTATCACTTGATAAGAGCTGATGGAAGTTCAAATAGATATTCATCAATGATTAGGATGCTTCAGAACATTAATAGAGAAGACTTAGAGACTCTCTGGAAGTTGGTGAAAACTAAACATGGGAATACAAGGCCAAAGGATGTTTATGAAAAAGTGTTCTGGGGTGATCTGAAAGTAATGTTTGAACCTGACATAAAGAGTGAAATACGGAGGAGTCTACAGGGATACAAAGTGACTGTTTGGAAGCTGTTTGACTCTAGTGGAGTACACTTTGTGAGATTTAAAAATCTAAACATCTTTATGTTAGATGAGAAGAGATATCCCCTCACACCAATAACAATTACAAATATGCTCAACAAGAAACTTCAAACTGATTATTGGAATGAGATGTGCTATCAACTACTCAAGCTCATGGTAAAGTAGCAAAAGGGTCAATGAAGTGTTTGAATGCATCTTCCTGATAGTGATAAAGACTTTTAATAAAGAAACTTGAAGATTCAGAAGATGAACATCAAGTTTAGGGGAGAATTGTTGGGACTTAAAGATTCAAGATGATTCTTAGAGTTACTACTGCTCAGGTATATATTAGTGCTATCAAGCATAACTTTGTACTGTTGGTGATACTAATGAAAATTATGCTAAGTAGTTAATACTGGTAGTATAAAGTTACCACTTCTAGTTACTACTGTTTGTATAATTTAGTACTATTAGTATAAAGTTACTACTGCTAGTTGACGTTAAGACTGCTTAGAGTTGAAGACTAAAATATATGCTAAGTAGTTAGTGCTGCTAGTAGTAAAGTTAAGACTGCTAGTACACAGTTACCATTGTTAGTATATATTAGTACTGCTAGTACTAATGTTACTACTGCTTATGTTTATTAGTACTGCTGGTACAAAAGTTAATGTTGTTAGATTACTACTGCTAGAAGAGTTACTACTGTCAGAAGGATAAAGACGAGTAAAGAGATAACTTACGAAGATAAGTATTGAGTTATTTTTGTAAAAGATATGTATAATGTATTTGTTTAAGAGATTATGTTTGTTTTTATAAAAGATCATGATATCTTAGGAAAGTATTGTAAGCCTTGTAGGACTCCTTGGTGTATAAAAGGAGGTCCTAGGGTATAGAATTATATATATCAAAATGAGTTATTGTCATAGCTTCAAGGTTGTAAACCCTAACACTGTCAAAGAGTGTTCATATTAATATATTGGAGCTTATTGTTTTGATTATATTTCTGTTTGTCAAAATATATTGCTGTTATTCTTTTTAGTGGTATAAACTAGATTCCGCATAGTTGATATCATATATACAAAGTTTCATTCTTAGTACCTTTAGATTTATCCAAGGATACTAAACCTTACATCAAGCTAAGGAGTTAAAGATCTATTCATTGGGATCAACAACTAAAATTTGAAAATCATTTTTGTGATGCTTGCAACATAGGAAAACAAGTTTGAGGGAGCCATAAGGCTAAAAATATGGTTTCTACTATTAAGTGTCTAGAACTTTTACATATGGACTTATTTGGTCTATCAGCCGTCCAAAGTTATGGAGGAAACTACTATACTTTGGTCATAGATGACGATTACTCAAGATATACATACATGTACTAGATTTTTGAAAAACAAAAAATAAAGCTTTTGATCGTTTTGAGATTTTAAGCATGAAAATTCAAGTACAAAAAGGTTGTCCTATTGTGTCAATCCATACA
>BQNB010184859.1:0-12270 GCA_026074375.1 Tanacetum coccineum
ATAAAAAGGTTTGGTACGTGAAAAATAATAATGAATTTTGTTATATCTTTTTATGACACATTACGTTTCTTGATATTGACACATTTGTAGTGTCACTTTAAATATTTTGATATATATAAAGTAACAAACAATTTTTTTTGACACATTTGTGGTGTGACACAATTTTTTTTGATATATTTATAGTGACAGATTAAAACTTTAGTACATTTGTGATGACACACTATGCTTTTCACACTAAAATTTCTTGATACATTTATAGTGACATATTAACATTTCTTGATACATTTATAGTGACCACAATAACTTTTTTTGATATGTTTTATTTTTGACATATTTGTTTGACATATTTTTAGTGCCAAATTTTATGGCGTTTGACACTCATTTTTGTTTTCATAATACATATCTACAACACACTTACGTTTTTGCACATTTAATCTTTTGATTCATTTGTAATGGACACACATACTTGGGGTTACGAATATTTTTACTTTCTAGATTCCGAAACTCGACGAAGAAAGGAAGGTAAAATGTATGCATGAAAAAATATGTCTCATAGTATTTTTTACATGCGTAGGTGATTACAAAAAAACAGAGTGGAGCGATATGGGAATATTTGTATATATGGATGGTTTTGTTATTTGATGTAAAAATGACGTGAATTGAGCATATGTATTGCTTCTTATCAGTTTCGACTTCTAACCAAAATAATAAAGTGACACAAACATAATATAATGGGAGGTTATTTGCACACTATGCTTATTGATTGGCACACTCAAAATGTGTGTGTGTTGCCATTTATACCCCTAAATTACTCAGTGGAGTGTGTAAATCAAGACATAAACACAAAGGGTATAAATGGCAACACACACATTTTGAGTGTACCAATCAATAAATGGAGTGTGCAAATCACCTCCTTAATATAATCCATATCCATAGATTTTTTTTTGGTAAAAGGGACTTCAACCCCGGTAAAATATATTAACACCCAAAAATATCCAATAAGAACAATAGAATGTGGCTGAGATGCCACATTAACCTCAAGCCCAAGCTTGAACAACCACTAATCATATGACATGCCATATGAAAAACTAACTTACAGAACTTATGACACCAATAGGAAAAAACTACCTAATGGTACATAGACAAAACAAATGTAAATACATCAATGACTAAAACATGTTGCAGGCAAGCTCCACAATTGAGCAAAGTACACACCATCCATAGATCTATAACAAATTTTGCTACACGACAAAAATTAAAAAAAACCAATAAATTCACAAAGACTCATAAAAAAAGAAGAAAAACAAAAATACATCAATTCATTCATGAAGTTGGTAATATACAAAATTAAAATCTTGATACACTATCAGTTTATCACCAAAGCTCATACATAATGGTTCTAAATTGTTTCGCATGTACAGTTTTGTACACAAAAATAATAGCCCTTTTCTTTTAAGGCATAGCAATCATCAAGGTCACTGATGGTTTCAACTTTCAATAATCAACCAACATATCAAAAGACAAATATGTTAAAAAAATAATGAATAAATAAATTTCATATGCATATATTAAACTTACAAATTCTACTAGATTTATAAAAAATCGCATTGTGGTTCAGAATGGGAAAATCTCTAGCGCCGCGGTTAATTTCATATGTATAAAAAAACTATTTACATCTATCGACGGCGTTAAACCGACAGTAAAAAGAATTTATCGAGGTTCGGAAAGACATGTCGACAAGCCAAAAAACAACCACCCGATGATTGTTCACGTGCTCCGATATGTATTATGGATTTTAAAAATGATTTTGTATCTAAAAAACGACCACCCGATGATTGTTATTCTTGTTGAGATAATTTAATGATTACAAGAGAAAGAGAGAGGAGGGACTTTGAAATATTTAGGACATGAAGAGAATTTAGGAAATTCATTTTTCAGATAGGGGAAGAGGATTTGGTTTATAGAAGAAAGAGAGAGATACGACTGGTATGGTAAATGTCGAAAATGACCTTTTAGTGTTTTTAGTTTTTTCTTTAGTAATTAAACTCATAAAATCCATGTGGCATGTTGTTATTGGTGCCTATTGTAGTATATTATAAAGTGTTCACCACTTGAACATAAATCTATATATATATATGTATATATATATATATGTATATATATATATACATGTATATATATATATATATATATATGTATATGTATATATATATATATATGTATATATATATATATACGTCTCTTTATATATTTATATCTATATATACATCTCTCTCTCTATATATATATATATATATATATATACTAGTTGCAAAACCCGCCCGATGGGAGGGCTTGTCTTATGAATATCGTTTACAAAAAATTGAGTAAAGGTAAATCAATTATAAACATACAAAATTATTTATATCCAATTTAAAAATTAAGTAAAGGTTAATGAATTACGAACAACGTAAATTTTTATAAAGTGAATAACGAACAAAAAGAAATGAACGGTAATCCGATAATATGAAATACAATAGGAAAAAGTATGCGTCGGGTGCAAGTATACAAAAATGAGTATCCCAATCTATAATCCAGAAATAGCCTATTCATAATTTAGATCTAAGAAACACTTATCCCAATCTATCAAGCATAACTAATTTAACATATTAGAAAAAATGGAAGGTCTTTGGGCAAAAAAAGTATGTAAGGTACTGATTAATCTAGCATTTCCAACAAAAAAGATAACCTTGAGATCTTTATATATAAGTCCAAAACAACACGAACAAAGTATCAAACTATATAAAAAAACTGCTACTTTGCAAGACTCTATGTTGCATCCTCTCATGTGAAATCCGGGAGGAGGATATAATCTTCATCTCATCCTTTTTTTAACATATGTGGGTCATTGAGATAGCTCGTGATCCAATCCAGACAATATGCATAGCTAATCAATACAAAGTCTATGATATGCCACGAAATCATACTACCAAGTACTAATAATGGCATGTTATTACTTGGCGACTTGACTTAAAAACCATAAAACCCATAAAAACCATTATAGCTCTAGAAAGTTTCTACTTAAAGGTGATCTATTAAGTTAATCGATTCAATGATCCATGTTGGCACCATGTCAACATCATGCTAAAAAATGTCAAAACTTGTTTAAGTTGCCATCACATAATTATTGTGACCATGTAATGGGTCAGGGGTAATGTATCAGATTACCTTAGTTATAAGTTTAAAAGTAGGTTCCCTTAGATAACTTTTTTAGGTTTTGATAAGTGTAATGGCTAAAAGAGTTGGTTACTCAAAACAATCAATTAGGTATGAATTTTGAAAAATGTTTATGCAATCAACCATTTAAAATAATTTGTAACCTGCTGATCAAATAAGTGCCTATAAATTTATGCAATGATATACGAATCTAGAATATAATCATGTAATGTGTAGGGAGTAACAATTCCTTACCAATGTTTATTCTTTCGTTATTTTACTTCCAATGAAAACAGCATCTCAGAAATGTAACTATATATGTATCCTTCATCGACTGAGTTACTTATAAATGAGTCAACTTATTATTTTCCTTTCCTCCCTAAATTCAACATATACATTGCATACCTCATATGCTATAGAAAAATGCCAAGTAATGAATAGCCAGAATTGAATAACTGATCCACTCCAAAGAGATGATCAAGTATCATATAGTATACAATAAATGATAAACAAATATATATATATTATATAATATAAACACACATATATATATAATATATATATATATATATATATATAATATATATCTATAATATATATATATGTTATATTTATATATATGCATATGTATATGCATATGTATATTATGTATATGCATATATATACATAAATATATATACATATATTACTCAGCTTCATACGCCGCCTTATGGGCGGAGTAAGCTTGCATAATAATATTGTAAACTACTAAGTAGACGTAAATTATGAAATATTATAAGTCGCTAAACATCTTAAAAACAGAAATTGCTACAAAAACTAACATGGTCGTAATTTAAACCAAATATAATGAATATATAGTATATATAAAAAACAAAGTTTTGCTATTCAAATTACGTACGTAAGAGAATTATTCCTTTCATCAAGTCCTTGTGAGATGTTTCACTTCATAAACGCTCATGTGTTGTTGCACCGTTTATTATTGGCTCAATATTTACCAAGAAACTATCTGGAACATATTATCCAATTTTTATAATAGAACTAAAATGTAAATTCATAGTTACAATAAATGACGTTGTAATTTTGTACCTTGACACTAAGAAATGGGAACAAGCTGTCGCATCTTCATTATCAAAGCATTGTTTATTCAACATGCATTTGATATAACAACAATTACAAAAGATCACAAAACTCATTATACTCGAAAATTGCTTATATAGAACCAGTAGTGATATACAAAGATACAAAGGTTGCAATTATGTGTATTAACAAATGCAGATGCTAGGTTGTTACTTTAATCTGTATGTAACGAAAACCACTCACCTTTTTTTCACATGCAAGTCCTAGTGTAAATCATAAGGTATCAGGTCATCTCACAAATATTTATAACTTGTTTCAAAACTGCAATATAGAAAGAAGTTGCTAAATAAGGTAAATTTCAAAGTTACTACGTTATCTTTAACATAAGCTTCTCCTAGTGTGGAAGTTTCTAATTTTGGTGCAATAGCTCTATCTCAATGCTCTAGTGTGTGTTAAGAAATCTATGTTACTTAACCTTCTTATTTGTCTACACACGTGATGAGATTTAATAGATTACCACAAAATAAGAATCTAGCAAAAACCATGTCCAATAAATAGTAAACACTGATATCTTCGATGCCATTCTAAGATGAAAAGTAGCACTTAGACAATTGTACACCTAGTAATCAGAGGCTTATGATTTCAGTTGTTAATACGTGCTTGTCTAACAGTTTTAGGGTTAAGAACGACATTCCTAGTACTCTTCTTTATCATGTCCTGTTCAGCATCTTGCCCAACTTCCTTATAGTCTTTCCATGAGGAGCAAGACCTCACGCGTTTATAATTCATCATAGACTATTTTAAGTAGTACATGTATTTGCACTGGGTAGAAATACAAATACAGCCGCCATTATAAACTATTATAAAAATTGTTTCAAACTTTTGACAGATTCTACTTTATTGACATAGATATTTAGATTTGAAAAAACCAATGTACCATACTTATCAAGATAAAACGAAGAGCTTACCACTATTTTGCGTATATCATTCGTAATAATATAAATTATTTCTGTAAAAGAAAAAAAAGACAAAAACCTAAGTGTTATTCATAGGAATTAGGATGATGACTTAAGTTGTTTAATCATTGTAAAGTTCTTACCCTTATCGAAGATTTATAATATTCTGATGGACTCATTAGTTAGGGCATATTCCTGAAACGGTGAAGGAGCGGAATCTGTAACTTTAGTATGAATGTTTTAATGGCAAATCCAACTCAAGATAGACCTATAGACCACCTAACTCTCCAACCTGAAACACAAGAGATAAGTAATTAGTAAACGTGTCATGATGAGCGGGTCATGCAATGGGTCAAAACAGGTTTGGTCTGGAAGAGTTAATTTACATGTCACACTATAAGTCTTCAATAAGGAAGAAGTGATGATGGTCCTCATTTGCATTTCTAGCAGTGAGGCAAGGCTTATTAGTGATTCTTTGTTGTATATTACATGTTCCTAAACCTGCATAAACAAATTGAAAAGATAAATAAATGTATACAAATAAGAGATCATCAATGCTACAAATAAGTAAAAAAGGTCTACATTGAGTGCCCTGAATGAAGATCACAAGCAAGAACACGATATGCACCTACTACGTGTATAATACATACTTTGCATGATATAAGACATTTGGGACTAATATAGCTAAATCTTTATATGTAAATCCTGTACCATCAGTTTGTATCATTCATTCACCATCTCTATCATATAAAATACAACTACTTGCATCCTACAACAACCATAAAGTTTGCATTGGCAAGTGTAGAAACACATAAACAAAAATCATGTATCACTAATTGCAACACAAATAAACACAAAAACAACCGACCTTGGGGAACCAACCAATTTTGCGCCATGAAATTAATCAGGCCCCCTTCATGAGTGTTTACAACCTTCACCTACAACAAAATACCACTCTTAATCCTTGGAAGTTATATGATAATTTAATAAGGTAGTACTCATAAAAACAACTAAATTGGAGCCATATATATATATATATATATATATATATATATATATATATATATATATATATATATATATATAATCTATATAATGTGAAAAAAAGAGTACCTCGTTGCCCACCTCACGCAAATATTTAATGCAACCGGGTCTCCGAGACCATGATAAGTTGCATAACACGGACTCTTTCACTTTTCTACATCTGTAACAGTCAAACAAAACTGCGAAATACATACAATATCATTCATAGAAGCAGTATAATACACGAATAATATATCACAAAATCAACAAATACCATCTCAGCTAAATAATCATTTCATCAAACATATGATGTGCATAAATTAATGTAATCAAACACATGAATAAACAAAAAAACAGATCATAATAACATACATTTACCTTTAAAGTTGCTTGACGAAAATTTATACTTCATTGTCCTTTGATTGCTCCTAAAAAATTACTTAAAGATCATTTGTCTTAGATAGGAAAGATTCAAAGTATTTTAGATAAAAAAAACTCATTACCTTGAAAAAACTATAGACGCCACATAATTAGGTTCATGTTCTTCTTGATTTCACATAAGTATCATTCCCGAAGATGATCAAAAATTGTTTAAGAGAATTAGGGTTCTATGATGACAGTGTTTCTTTTGTAAAATTTGATTAAAATCAATTTCAATGGCCAATAAAACATGGTATAGATAGACTAAATATGAATTTGAATCAGTGAGTGCGTTTTGGGTGAATTTTTTTGGAAATGCCGTGTAAATTGGAGAGGGCGGTCTATGTTCAATTTGGAATTGCCGAGTGATAAGGGGAATCAATTTTGGTTTAGTAGTTTGGTTTGAATGGGGATGCTGACATACAATGTCATTGTTAGATTTAATCATCTATCACAACTTGTGGCATAGTCCACTGGTTGAGACGCTTCATTGTGAACCTGTAGACCATGGTTCGAATCTGGCAAGTAGTAAATTTTTACACATTTTCGTAAAAAATATCATAAATTGTGGATGAAAATGCCCTTTGACATGGCATTGTTGTTACCAAAAGTGTGCCATGTCATAGATATCATGCTTAGTCACATATTCCAACTCATATCCTTGCTCCTATATATAAGTGAAGATATATATATACACACACATCTCTCTATATATGTATTATTATATATATATATATATATATTATATATATATATTATATCTTATATATATATTATATATAAGGCACTTTAATCACTCTATATCTATAATACAATAGCTAATAAAAACTAATCTATGAACCAATGTGAAGTGCAATAACTTTCACAACAAACAAAAATATGTAAGGAAGTACTTCTAACAGAAAAGGATTCATACAACAAAGCTACCTTCGATAACAAGTCAGAGACTTAAACTCACAGCTACGGCTTTCTCGGTTACTCAATACATTACGCACTCCAAAACAAGCCAAAACATATTCATGAGCTGACATTCACTTTTACAACCACTAAAATTGTAAATTCATGACTTTCTTACCTTTCTCGAGGACACTTTTCGGATTAAGATTCATCATTCTTAACATTAAGAAAAAACATTTTACTTAAAATGCCTGCGTTGATGCCGACAATTAACACCACCGAAGTCGATATCACTTATCCGCCAAAAAAAAAAAATAAAATTTAGGGTTCTAACAAAAACATCACAAATTTCGACAGAATCTAAACCCTAACCCTAATAAAGTACACCAAAGTAAATCACAAGTTTCTTTAATTTCTTATATCACAAAAAGTTGGAATTGATCGGAATTGAAACCTTACCAATCAATCGGTCTTGGTCATTCTTCCGATCATTCTCCACTGGTCAAGCATTTGATCATTCCCACCGGTTCAATCGCTTCCGATTACTCACTCCGGCATTAATTCAGTCATAAATCAAAATCAAATCAAGATGGATTAATGATAGAAAAAAATAAATAAAGGATGATCAATCGAATTTCATCATGTACCTTGCTAATGATTATAAAGGGATGCCTAATTCATTTTAGTTTTCCTTGTGGAAATGGTATGTGATCTTGCAAAAAAAATAAAAAATACATCAGTTCTACCTATTATAGCTACAAAAGCAAAGTTATGAATGTGATTGGAAATAATTCAAAAAAAGTAGTTTTTATAAATGCTTTAGGGTGATTTGAACGATTTTTACAGAATTTTGACAAGCGTCCATGCAAATACTTTGGCGACTTAAGCGACATGAGACACTTGTTAAAATTGGCGAAAGTCGCCCAAATCACCCTGAAACATTTGTTAAAATCACATTTTTAAAAGGGTAAGTAACTAAACACTTTTGAGTGGGAAAAACATACATAGATTTTTCCCATTGAGAAACATAAGCTCATTTGGACTTATATTTAATAAGCCTCAATTTTCTAGCTTATTTGAGACTTAGAGGCTTGTATAAGTTTATTATGATATAATAAACTTATATAAGCTTTCAAGTCTTAAATTAAGCCATAAAACTAGGGCTTATGAAATATAAGCCCAAATCAAATTTGATTTCGACTTATATTTCATAAGCCCCAATTTTCTGACTTATTTTGAGACTTATAGGCTTATATAAGTTTATCATATCATAATAAATTTATATAAATCCACAAGTCTCAAAATAAGCCGAAAACTTAGGGCTTATAATATATAAGCCCAAATGAGCTTATGTTTCATAAGCTGAAACAAAAACCTCTTATATCATCTAAACATCCGTCTGCTTATCTTCCTGCTATTAGCACAAGTCAACCATTTACAAGTGAGTGAGAAATTGAGTCATCAAGCTATACTACATAGTTAAGTATTTTTGCCTTTTAAATATAGAAGGCTTAAATTTTTAAGTTATCTCTATTTAAGTATAGTGTACAATTTATACTAAATAATACTTGATAATTAAAAAATTCAAATACAAGCACAATTAACACTTCTAATTAAAATACCCCCCATTACATAAATGTACAACCATTATTACATATTTTACAACCATTAAATACCTCATTTTACAACAATTGAAGCACAATGTACAAACATTATTAATTAAAACTTGACCATTTACAAACATAATTAGTACTACAAATTAATACTCCTAACTAAAATACCCCCATTAAATAAATGTACAATCATATATACACATTTTACAACCGTAGGAAAGCATACTATACAACTTTTTAATACATAATTAATATGTTTATTAAAACACCTAATTACTTAAAAGTACAATGATAAATTCACATTGTACAACCAATTAAAAGCATATCAACCTAATTAAATACAACCAATTAAAACATCTCCATTACTCAAAAGTACAATAATATTTTCACAATGTACAATTTAAACAAGCTACAATAATCGAAAGTATAAACTAATTTAACACATTAATTAATGTTATTTTTAAAACACCCCTAAAATAAAAAAGTATATGTTATTATACACATTGTACAAACTAATAAAATAAACAAAACTTAATACAATTATATGCTAACAAATTGATGGTACATATAGTTTTGAAAACCAGACCGGACCAACGGGCTCAACCGGGAACCGGAGTCGCCACCTGTTCGGCTAGCTAATAAAAGTCATCCAAAAACGAACCGGATAGGACCCGTCGAACCGATACAAACGAGTGAACTGAAATCCATTTCTCCGGTTAATCGTCGTAGGGTACCCGTCGTCGCATCATACAGGTACCTGCTAGCCATCATTTAAAAAGCGAATGCACAATTGACACATAAAATGCAGGAAAAGACAAGTAAGAAGATATTTTTGTATTTATTACTTTTAAGTAATTTGACGAAACTATTATTTTTCTTCTTTTTTTTTTGTTTTTTTTAATCCTAATTTTTATTTTTAGCTGATTAATTTACGAAGTTTGAATCTACTATTATATAGACTCAAACCAAGTAAAACCTTTTTTATTCAGAATATTGTCGTAACCACTTAAAGGGTATTTGCATTTAGCAAAAATTAAACTTGATAGCTAACGCAATTTAGAGTGATAATTAAAAGTGTTTTTGTCAATAGACCACCCTTCAATAGTTAAGGGCATCCACAATAGTGAACCTATTAAAAGGTTTATAAAAGTGTCACATCATCTAATGTTATTAATTCATAAAACATTTCATATTATGAACATATTCTCACTACGGATAAAGTTTTTTGAGGTTTATATTTTTAAGAATTTACAATCATCATTTAAATGTCATTAAATATTTAACATATAAAAAAATAAAAAAATGATGATAAATATTTGTTGGACCTCTTCATTGTAACATCCGAGAATTTTCGAATTTAGATGACGATTTCAATCTTTGACTTTTATGGTCTGGCTTGATACGTATAGTTATTGCTTTTACATTTTTATGAATACTTTTGTTAAAAACTACATGTTTATTAAGTATGATTTTGTTTGGGTAACCACGAATATTTGAAAATAAAAATCGAAATCGAACCGTGATAAGAATGTTTCTTCCGGTATCGGGTTTTTTATTTTTTTAAATGTTTTGCGGTTGTCCGTTTTGTTGGGCGTTCGATTGAGCGGTTGTCATAACGTGTTATTTATTGCAACCGTAATAATGAAAAGATCTGACATTACGTTATCAATTACAGGTTGGAATTTGAGTTTTGAGGCTAAGACCTCTCCATTGAGTTAGCCTACCTGCTTAACCAACTTCATCTCCACAATATTTATTATTGCCTACCGAAAAACATTACTTCATAATATGTATAAATTTATTGTGACAAAAAACGTAATAGATAAAAAACATAGTTCACCGACAATATTTATTTCAAGGTATCGGTCGTTGCAACGCGCGAATAACTTACTGGCAAAGTAAAATGAGTCTGAACAAATATTTGAACCAGTCATATATGATGGCTAAACATAGAAAATTTGATACATATTATGTCAAAACCTCAATTAAGAACTATATATACCGCGTATTAACAAGGAAAATAAGGACCGAGTTGATGTGATTTGCATGGAATTAGTTGACCACCTCCACATCAAAAGTATCCAACTTATTGTTGTACTCGACACCTAACAAAATCTCATGATATTAACGTGTTTCGCTGTCGTAATACAACATGCAATGCATGCAAAATATATACTTACGAAATAATCCAAGTTGCAAAATTTTGTGTCATACTCGTAACACTTTACCTTTATATTTAGAGCATCGGCCCGGTATGGGAGCTTTTTTCCCTCGCGACATCTCATGACTCAAGCATATAGCACGAGCGCAACACTGGACCTCGCGTCATAGATTATGGTGCCGAAAATACCAGTCGACGTATTCTGTTTTGTTTTTTTATTTTTTTATATGTGTTGTGTTTATGTTTTATTGAGTTATCTGTGAGTTAGAGGGTGTCTTATAACTTTAGTAATGGAAAGATAATGCTTTTAGTTTAAATTATAAGTACTACGTAGTAAGTTATAAATGAGAAGTGATAAGTTGATAGCATTTTTTGCTAAATATATCGCTCTTGAATACCTTATGCTCTTAAAAGAGAGCTAAAATATATGTCAAAAAGGTTATATGATTAGTTAGAGGGCTAGGTATGGTAACGCCGGACTTGGCGTTAAGCCTACGTGGCTCCGGCGTTAATGGCGTTACCATACCGCCTAGTGGCAGGGGTGAGCATGGTCCGAAGACTAGATCGGACCGGACCGAGGACCGAGTTGGTCCAAAACGCCGGACCGAGGACCGGACCGAAATGGTCCGATCCGGTCCTACAAGGCATAATCGTCGGGTTTTCTTTAAGACCGGACCGGACCAAAGACCGAGTTGATCCAAAACGCCGGACCGAAATACGTTCGGTCCGGTCCGATCCGGTCCGGTCGACGGTCCGTTTTGCTCACCCCTACCTAGTGGTGTTGGCCAACGTCGTTGGGCGGGATGTTAACCCACCAACGTGCGTTGGTATGCATTTTCTTTTTTTTTTTCTTTTAAAAAGTGAGTATAGGTTTGTGTTGTGTTTTAGTGTGTGTGTGTTTACAGTGTGTGTGTGTTGGTGTGTGTTT